>DWDU01002753.1:0-12347 GCA_018245575.1 Jemadia suekentonmiller
CCTATTAGGTTTTAGTTATTTTTTATATTTAAATTCTTGATTTATACTTGGTTGTTTTGAAGTGTGTCATATTTTAACACTCGCCCGCCGTGCTTCGTTTCGAGAGTTTTCATGTTTATGCCGCATTAATATTAATGCGAGGGATCAAATATTATACTTTTCAGTATGCGTTTGAGTTGGGGCTTATAGAGGGCATACGCTGTCATTTAAAATTATAATGTAAAATAAACAAGGTCTCGTTTAATCTGAGATTTTTTGTACATAAATCTGAAGTTAGATTGTTAGTTTTATATCACGCGTGAAATATAATATCTAATACAGTATGATTTTACATCTTGTTGTATCGTATACACATTTAACTGAGGTTCCCAGTGTTCCAATTCCCACAAACATTGGTGCTTTTAGTAACGCCCATTTTGGGAATGATATTTTTTATTGACTTTGCTAAGCACACTATTAGGCAAACGCGTCTGTTTTAACTTATACAGAGCAGGTAGTCGGGACCGTTCGGATATTATTTTTCTAATTCGAAAGAGGCTGCATCGAAAACTTTCAAGGTACCCACGCTAGCGCTCGTGATCGGGAGACGTTACGTAAGGAATGTTCATGTTTTGCGCCGAACTTATTAAGGGCTTTAAGAGCATATGAGTTGCGAATTAACTTATTAATTGAAACAATGTTAGACTGTTATATACGAATTAACTTGTTGCTTTTAATGGTCTTTTTTGACGGTAACGTAACTAAATAAAGATTTCGTTGTAGGTATACGTTATGCAAAAATGCTTTCAATTGATATGATTGGTCCACTTCTATTGATTGTGGTGGATTCTTAATTTGAAAAGTATTTTGACTCCTTATGTATTTGGCTAATTAGGAATACAACAGTAAACTCTCTTTTTGTTTGCAGAACTGGCGCTACGGTCGTGTACTCGATTGTTGAAGATACATTTTTCACTGGAATGGACACACATTATTATGCTGGCACTAGAGATTATTCCAGGTTAGTATTTGTCTGTTTGTCCAAGAGACATATGTCGGATATAATCTTATCACAAGTCTTAGAAAAATATTGAAATGACTAAATTATCTTTAAAATTGATCACGAAACTATTCTACTTCAGGGTGACATTCTTGGTCCACTATTTTACCGACATAATACATTTTCAATGCATAAAATATGAACTGACTTTTATATAAATAATAATGCGATTAATTGCTAAATTTAAGAAAACTGTCGGTTTAAAATTGAAAGGTTTATAATAAGGATATTTTTTTTTCTACGTTTGATAATTTCATTATAGTCACTGTTATAAATGTAGTAAATACATTAAGTTTAAATTATAATTTGTAATATACTGATAATAGATTTAATGAAAGAGCCGGTTATTATTATAGTTAATTCGATACTTGTGTAGACAGAGCTAATATATTATGTAGGGCAAACGTACATTCTAACAATATAATTTTTTATTCCTGTTTGCAGAAGTGTAACATTGTCTTAATTTCAATAACGATAATTTTTAGTACAGTTTCTCCAATCAACTAAATTCTGTTTTATATAATACTGTTGCTGTAAATTGCGTTAAATATTACGTTTGGCTATGGAAAATAAATTTAAAATGTATATTGGACATGATATGTACTTATATTATTGGAACATCACAGCTTTTATACTATAAAATACGTTTATATTATTTAATAAATGTATATTTTAATATAGATAGGTACCTATTCGTGTTTGATGTTCGTCCGGTATAGAATTTTGATTGTTTGCCAACACAAGTACTATCGAATGTTTCCTGGTTTACATTATATTAACCAACGGCTATGGTAGGGGAGATTGAGTGCGGTTGAAATAAGGGACGGTTGAAACAAAACACATATCTAGCGAACAGTAAGAGCCTAAAGGGTTTAAGAGGCGGATAAAGCAGACGACACGACCGATATTTCAGTGTGGATATGTGATTGTTTTGTTTATAGGAGGTCGCCTTATATTTTTATGATTAAAAGTAAGTATTTCTCTTTTGAGATTTTTTTTATTTAAATGGACATGTTGTGTTTGTTTCTAATTCAAATGAAGCTTGTAGAATACGGAATTATAGGTATTGTATTTAATGGATTGTATTTAATGGCTTATTACGAGTATTATCACTATTACTACGAACTGCCTTTTTCAAAGGTGAGATTGGAGACGGTTGAAACTCTTTTGTGGATACCGTTGAAACAATGAATATTTTTGTGTTTCTTGTTTTTTAGATACCAAGACTTCGCGTAAGAAAAATTTCCAGTGGGCAGATTGAATTGTCGATACTAGGAACGCGTGTGAAGAGGGAAAAAGTAATCTGGCGTAGGGGTGACATAAACCATTGTTCACTCTTAAGGTACATACGCAAACGGGATGACCACATTGGGCACAAAGCATATGAGTGCCGTCGTAATTTTAATGAAGATCGAGAGCGAGAACTATGAAAATAGTTAATTCATAACGAAAAATCACGCCTGCAATCCCCGAAGAGGTAGGCAGAGGAGTGTAGTACACTGCCCCGTGTTACCTGTTATGATTACGTCGTAAATAGAGAATCTAATAAAAAAGAATCCAGTAGTGCCCGAGCCGGGATTTGAACCCAGAACCATCCGATCGGCAGTCGCGCTCGCAACCAACACGACCAACGAGGCAGTTGATTCGATATATTTTTATTCTGGACTATGTAAGAAATATATGCGAAAATTGGCTTACGAAGTTTCCCTTTCCAACGACCCCGGAGTTGTGAAAACAACCAGATGGCTGGTGAGGAATGGTACAGGATGTTTATAAAAAGTACTGAATTGCCGATAGGCCACGTGCAAATTACAATTTACAACTGTAAAGTAACATTCGAAACAGATAAGATTGTTATAGCCCATTCGTAGTTGGAAACGTGCTCAAGAATTTTAAATACAATCTTTGTTACAAATCTTACAAATAATAAAATAATACAATGAACAATAAAAGCCTAGTTTCAATCGTAACCAGTAAACGTGCGTCTACCTTTACCGTACGTTGTTATACGAATTACGAACACCGAGCTTGCATACGAGTAAAGCGAAAGTGTTGTAAAACGCGCTATATGTATTTATCTTCTCTCGTACAGGCACAGTCTGTATTCGACGTCAGTGGTCGTTGTTCGTTTCACCCTTTCCGCATTCCGTTTGATTCATTTTTTTACTGTGCCACAACGGCGTTTTTGTCGCCAGTGCCTTTTCCTCACCTTACTTATCGCGCCGTGTATGCATTGAAATCAACCTCTCGTTTCATTTTTAGTATCCACAGTTGTGTGTGGATGTGTAAAAGGATCGCGGCGGCTGCGTATTCACGCATTCAAGTGCCCTCCGTTGTTTCAAACGAGACCGTGAAGTGTAGCTTGCAGTGAAAGTATCATCATTGTCTCCGGTACTCGGTCACCATGTCATCGTTTACTGTTCTCGATATATAAAGTAATATATATATATATATATACACCTTACATCACGCGAAGTAATCTGTTGGTTTTTTTTTTATATATAAATAGTGTAGAAAACAGTAAACAATAATGCGCTACTATAAATAGTGTAGAAAACATCGATACCGTCTGATATGACGTTCTCTTTGAAAATATGTACGATAAGTGAATATACAGATATGTATGCTATGTAGGTATATATATACATACATATGTGCACGAAGAAATCGGAGATTCCAGACATTCTTTGTCTGATTCGAATTTTACTTGGTCGTTTGTTAATTTAGACACACTAATTAATTATCAATGAGATACAAAACGTTTATGGGAAAGTGACAACAGGTGCCGTGTTCGGCTTGCTCTCGGGAATTTAATACAGTTTTCGTGACAAAAGCTATTATATTTTGTGTTTACTATAGAAGCCGTTATTTGGCTTCAAAAAAATACTTACTTGCGACATAGACGGCGATCCCCTCTATCACCCACATCCCGTTGGTCCACTACTTACGGGACACCCTGTATATTAATCTGTTGGGCATTTGTATCAATACGTAGTCACTAAACCTGTATCGAGGGAACATTTAGACTCCACAATCAACAACTTGTTAGAGAGTAAATAAAATACAATTTGACCTTCAGCGTACTACTTGATCAATACATTGTATGAATCAGCGTTGCATAATTTCCTACGGCCAGAACTGAGCCGTTCGCTAATGAGTCCGGCCAATCGCGTCATTCACAACGTTCGAGTTTCTCCGTTGTTCTCCTTATCTAATTGATAAGACGAGTGCGTTCGATATAATTTACTTTTCGTAAAATATTTACCTCGCCTTTTACTTGTTAAAGGCATCGCGCAAATTCCATTTTTTGTTTCACTCCACGTCTTCTCTTGGTGATGATTTAAACCCTACTGATGACGTGGGACGTTACGTGTGCATCAAGCAAGCAAGCGCTTTTCTTTTGTCTACAAAACGGAAGAAGCAATTTGATAATTTCAAAAATAATTGTATTAAGAATTAAATTAAAAACCACGTTATTCCTTTGCGTGTAGGTACTGAAATAAAATAATGGTAAGTCAACGATATCATAATGAAATTCTTAATATAAGTATATACTATTTTTATGAAAGAACGCTGTTTAGAGCTGACTAAATAAAGGCGCCTAATTGGAAAATCGCTTGCTTTTCGGCACCAAAGCGACAATAATTGCAGATTAGTGTGAGACGACACTATCGGCTATCGCAGTTCGTGTGCGAACCCCGAATGATGTGTCCGGCTAGTGGAACGCAAGATTTGTTTATCGCGCTTATGATGATTGTCTATTTTCACTAGTTTCATTCAAGTCTTCTTGATAGTATCGCGTCAATTGTATACAATTACGCGTCTTATTAACTAGACGGTCTTACGTCGATTCAGTTATCAGCGGGCATAAAGAGTTAATTTTATCAGTTACGTTATACATGTAGTATTGTACTCATTTTGACATCGTCCAGGTAATTGAATCTGTTATGTAATCTACTAATGAAAACCAAACCAACGCATGAACATTTTATATTCCAAGTATAAATGTGTAGAAATCTGACGCGTTGATCGTCAGTTGAGTGTTAAGCGAAATGTTAGTGGAGTACATAGAATTATATATTCGAACTAGGGGAACTCCTAATTATGCCATATAGTTTTAGCGTCTCCGTATTATTTATATGAGAGTTCACAAATTAATCGTTGTAATAAAAATTAACAGGTCATTCTCATACACTAATCTTATCGGAAGGCGCCTTTGTTTGAGGTCGCGCCGGTCCGTGCGCATGCGTAACTGATAAAAAGCAATAACAGTAGTAATATAATTATTTAAAAAAATAATGTAAAAGCTGCAACACTCCATTAGCCGTACAAAGAAAATAAAACAAAGACAATGTTGTCATTATCAGCCTATCGTTATTATCAGTCTATCGTCATTGTCTGTGCACTGTTGGGCGTAGGTCTCCCCCGACGGGTTTTTGCCCATAACCGCCACGCTAGGCTTGCGGACTGGGGAATGCAGACCACAGCATCCCGACTTACTGCCCGCGCACCACGACGCGGTCAGGACACGTATGTAGCTGTACTTGGGCAGGCTGCACCGTACTTTGATCTCATAGCCCTATAAATTGTTTTAATTTTTAAAATGTTTTCTTTGACTGTATGGAGTCTTATCATCTTAATAATAAACATTAAATATACCGCCCCGTTATATGAATGACCATTACCAATTTAATGTCACCCATAAAAAGGGCGCCTTTGGTTTTCCAAGGCAAGAACAATTCATCTTTCAAACGCCACAAAAAGATATTACCTATTATTACACATAATATCGTGTGAAACGTTCAATTCAATAATACGTCACAAGAACTGGTAAGATTGTGCGCTGCAAAAAAACAAGACACTTGCCCCATTGTAGCGTCGGTTGTGTATCCATTGAGAAGATCAACGGCTAAATAAATATTGTGAGCGACTTCGGCGCGTTCCTCTCTTAATCCGATGCATTACGAGTGCGGGGCGGAGGCGGCGGCTTGAATGGCGGCGGCGGTTGTAAAAGTTGGCGAAAAAACGTGTGCCGTTGAACCCGCCGAGCGAATGCACCGGCGCCGTAGGTTTAGCCGAGGTCAGGGAGGTATCGGCCGTGTATTGTGTCGTGAGTTCGCCCGAAATATGCATAAAGCCTCAGCTGATTGCTCACAACGGACAGCTGTCTAAAGACTTGTCGTTTTATTTGTTGCGGTAACTCGATCGCACTACGGTCAATTTGCTCGTTTATTTGTCCATTGTGTAGTATTTTGTTGGCGTCAATAGCATCAGTCGACGTAAATACAACGATAATAGTCGAAGCATAATTTTGCATTTTTCATTTTAACGGAGACACACACACACACACAAACACACACGTGTCCTCGGCTGGTTTTACGGACACTATTAATTTCATTTAAACGCGTATCTAATTTTTATGCAGGTACGTCCAGCGACCTGGTTCTAGAAATTCATTTGTATCATGGCTATCGTTCGACCTGCCCCAGTTACTAGTTCGTGCCGATGATCTTATCTGTTTAGATACCATGAACGGCATTTTTCATTATTTCCTTTCCGTAAATAGATGTGTTAACGTAGTTCGCGCGTTTCACGTTTATTTTCTTTTATTCAAAAATGTCTTTAAAATTGCTGGTAGTTGTTAGTTGTCTAGGCGTCGGTTGATTACTTATCGGTTTCAATAAGTATATTAAAGGGCATTTATGTTGCGGCGTAAATTTGTTGAAGTAATCGAGTTGTGGAGGAGAGTGCGGGGTCGAGTTCTCCGCGCATGCGTCGTTCGATTGATTTCCCAATGCGGGGAACTATTTCAATATTGGTCGATGTTCTATATTATAAAAATCTACTTTTGTGCTGCCACTATACGCATTCAATTATGTTATCATACATACATACAATGTTTGTTTGTGTGTGTGTGTGTGACAAACACAGACTGTGGTCTAACAACAAATGTTTCGTAACACTTATTTCACAATAAAAATGTCGACGCTTGTAATTGCGAAATGTGTATTTCTGAAGGCACGTTGCACAGGGTTAAAGTTGCGAAACTTCAAAGACGAATAAGTTCAAACAGGAAATTAAAAAGTTTCACGAAGCCCGTTTCCTTTTCAGAAAACATTATTCATTAAGGTTTTATATAACATTCTTCTCTAATAAATGTTTTTATTGGTCATTCGAACTTTGCGTAATCAGCCATGTTGGTGATCGTTATGCACAAATTAAATTTACTACGTACCTACATACATACATTGTAAACAAAATTGATACTTGTCATTGTTAATACCTGTCTGTATATATGTAAATGTAAGGTGACCAAGTAACAAGTGAAGAATTTTTTGTCGACAGGTACGCCATGGAGTCGTGAGGGACGAGGGCCGTCACATAGCGTCCAGCGTTGCGGCCGACCTGATTGGTAAGATTTATTTGTATTATTTACAAATGTTGTATATGCATACATAAGGCCATCCTTGACGGACGCGACGCGCGAACTGTGTAGCTGTTGAAAATATTTCATTTGCGATATTCAATGTACCAATGCCCGAGCTGTGCTGTGCGTATGTTTTATTTGGCATGTAGCTGTCGATGTGTATACATTATTAAAATGGAAGCGTTCAATGCGGAAATCAAAGAACCGATTCTGTGTTGTTGCAGGTATCATCGTAACAGCTTCTATACACACCATTAAACCGAATGAGGTTTAAGATGTGAGAAGACTCGTTCGTCTCGCGTTTTCTACCGAACGGGATGATAATAATATCTAGCAGGTAAATATAACTTACGTTACAATAAATAACTGTTGTAGTAGAATTTAATTATAAATTTTGTTCTCATGTTTTTTGTTGCTTGTTATTTGAAAAAAAATTGCATTGCTGTTTTGGTTGTTGGTTAATTCCCAAGCGAGCATCTGCCGCTTTGCGAATCGATGATTGGACTAAGAATTGCTCATCTATTGTTATCTTGGGGTCTGTCTGAAATCTAACCAAATGACATTAATTTGTACTATAGATTTCTGTACAGATTAAAAAAACAGTGTTACTAGTTTATTTTTTGTTATCATCGCTCAGATACACCACATTGGCTATTGCGAATGACGTGAGTATCTTTTGTGCAGGTATGCAAGCGAGCTGAGCGCGGAGCCGGACGGGATAATTTGAGTTTAAGGAAAATTTTGACGCGGCGTCATCAGTGGTCTAACAACAAACATTGAACAGTGAAGATTATTTTCAGGTAGGTACTTGTATGTACATTGAATGCTAGCGTATGTCATTGTTTTATTTTTCTTATTATTATTTTTTACATTTTGTGTTGTGTGTCACGTCCCCACTACGCATCACCCACATGTTATCCAGCTAGCGACAAAAGCACGAGCGATTTAGACGATGTATCTGCATCCCCTATGCCGTCTCACGGTGACAATTATTGTATGAGGATTTATATATCAATTATCTTTGCGTAATGTGTATATAATGATAATATTATTCCCCGCCAATGACTTGAAGTCGTTCAAATTTGATGAAGATTTCATACAAGTGATACAATTTCATAAGACGCCAGTTAGACCCCATAAATATCCCGTTTACAATAATTGTCCAAATAATTTAAGCGAACAAGTGCATTAATTACCGTGAAACCCCATAACAGCTTCCATATCACTGCATGAGATTATATTGCATTTATTTTATTGTAGTTAGATGTATTTTTTATATTTGTTTTCATTAAAGCGTATCGTATTTTCTGTTCTTAATCATATTTAATTATTGTATGTATATAAAATATCATATTATATACGACAATCATTCTGTGAACGTAATTAAATAACATAAAGGTAAATAGGAATATATAAATATATCTAAGACTGTTATCAGAGTAATTTTTAACATTCAAAATAATGAAAGGGGCTGCTTGAACGAAGATAAATAATTAAATCTTAAATGAGTATTTACCGCAGCATAAGTCAATATTGTTGAATTATTGATACCGGTAACGAAATTAGTAACATAGTAATAATAATACATATAGCCTATTTACAAACACTTCCAGCGACTATTTCTTACTCGAGATACACGACTAGACGTCGCGTTTCTCAAATAAAGTTGCGTAAAATTGTTAAGTACGCAACAGTTTGTTTCAATTGTACAATAATATTATATCTGTAACATTGCTTACGGTAATTAAATCCTAGTCGAAATCTTTCTTTCCCCACGGCAGGATGACTGTATTTGAATTTGTGCACGTTCTATCACACGAGCTGGATAAAAACACGAAAACTAACGGCTCATGATCGGTCGCGTCACCATAAAGTGTAATTGTCTATCAGTCGTCGTTGGTTACAGTCATGTCAAGTGGTGTAATGATTGATAATTATAAAAATGTCAATTCACTGTCAATTGTAGGTAAACTTGATTACTTGAACAACAATGTTTTAAGTAAATCTCATACACGAGGCGTGAGAAATGTATGAGCAAACAAAAGTGTTATTTGCTGATGTTTTAATCTGAAATTTTGTGTCAATACATTTATTATGCATTCTGTAATATTTAACTGGGGGTTAGCCATTTTTGTACATCGCGATTTGGGCCTAAATTATGCTATCCATTTTGCTACCAAAAAATCCGATGGAATCAATTTTATGGGATCAATAGTAAAATCGACACGGACAGCATAGAGGGGGAAGGCGCCAAAGCGCTGCGCAATACGGGTGATCTATATCTGGCAGTTGACTGATACCGGTTTGTAATAATGAGAACAAAAACGTCTGTTATCCCCGAAGAGGTAGACAGAGGCGTGTAGTTCACTCCTACGTTTTACCAGTTACGCTTACGTCCCACCATGAAATAGGCAGTAAGCCTATTGCCATACATCGGGCATAAATCCAGACTCCGAGCCACTACTAGAAAATCTAAATTTTAAAAAATTCTAAAGTGCCCGACCCGAGACTCGAACCCAGGACCTCCCGATCGACATCCTCACTTGCAACCAACACGACCAACGAGGCAGTCGATAACGATAACAATTAAAACCAAATTAGTTGCGGATTTTTTTTTACATACTCGTAAATATCTTATTCGCAAGGTTTCAATAAGGAGGTGTATTAGGTATAAATAATATCAATTTACACTGACGCTATTATAATCACGTAATATGACGTTATTATACTAAAATGGTTACGACAGTTCAGTACTGTTTTAAGAATGATTTGTACTGTTACCTCCCTAAAAGCGTGTGATGAGTTTGTATTTTATCTTACACTCCTTGTAATATTCTAATTTTTATTTACTTGTTATCTGTCGAAAGGAAATAAGTAGCACGCTTTATATAGGTAGGAAGCAGTTAGGTACGTAATAATACTGTCACACTTAATATCCCTTTTCATGCTCTACTAAACATTTATGTCGTGCGTAAAGAAATTCAAAGCGAAATATCAAAGGTCGGATCAGAAATTTACAATGTTGTTTTGAGCAATTGTTGCGGGACGCCTATTGTTATAAAGCCCATTTCACTGGAAGGGTCCCAATATCACCTTCGTCTATATTTAAATTCGTGAACAATTTCAATTTTATTATGGCAAGGGTCCTATTGTGCCTGTTGCTTTTACAATCTAATCGGATCAGAGTATTCAAAAAGCGGCAAAACATAGCAGTGCGTCACACCAAATTCAAAGTTTTTAAAGATCGAACATTTCTTTCGAGTTTTAACGCTTTTAGACATATTTTTCTTGTCTATAAATAAAGGTTATACCCGTAAATATTTTATTGACTCGCAAAGCTTGTTTTCTTAGAAGGACTTTTGACATAATAACTTCGTCTACGGCGAAAATTCGCGTTCCTAAAGCTTATCGCCGCTCACTTCGTTCGCGTCATTGGACCAGCCGGTCGCATAACGCAATAAAAAATTGTGTGCTATATTATGTTATAAGCCGTACTTCTGAAGTGTCGTGCTTATATTTGAATTTCATCTAGTTTCATTTTATATACCTTATATTAATTCTTATTATGATAATACCGAGTATGATAAAATTATTTAGGTATGCTTCCAATCAGCGTATGAGCCCTTCAATTCGATTTTTGTCCGATCCTTATGGCAAACCTCCGTTGGAATACGGGTCTCTTCTCAGAGAGGGCTAAGGCCACTGTCTGCCACGCTGGTCAAGTGCGGATTGGCAATCAATTAACTTTGACAAAATATTATTTACGACGTTAACCGTATAATAGGAATTGTAGATAATTTTTTGGATCCATCGTTAGTTAATTACTACATCGTAATAGATGTTTATTACTGACATGTATTTGATAAAATCAAAATAAATCAAAGTGAGGAATATAAAAATTACATACCGTTTTGCTTTTTGTCGTGCTGTCATGTCATTTTTCATGTCCTATAACTCATGCAATCGGACATTGCCTAATGACACATCAATTTCTGTTTCAACAAAATGAAACTTGTAATTAACATTAGAAGTAATAAATACATTTAATAAAATGCATGACGATAATTAAAATTATAATTATAATTGTGTAATGAAATTTCTTTTTTAAATTATAAATTAAATTCAATAACCGTTGTCTAATAGTGACAATGACAACTAATTGTCTGAGTTTCTAAGATGCTAAAAAGATATCATGGATCTTTGTTAGTTTTCAAAATTACACAAATTAATTTTGCTTTTGATAAGCCATATTAATAATAAAAATATCCTTTATTGTACACCAATGAAGAGTATAAAAAAGATAACTTAAACCTGTATATGTACAAAAGGTGGTCTTATCGCTAAGTAGCGATCTCTTCCTTTTGATTTGATTTGACCTTTTGACGGAAGAGATAAAGAGATCACGAAACGGTTCACGGGTAGGTAGGTGCACATAGTGTATTGATACATAATATACATATATACAGATAGCGAATAACTGGGAAGCATAGGAAATAGAAGAGTAGCGAAGTATATAGCGAAGCATATTATATTCCTCTCATCTTAAATATTATATTTAATCAAACTATTGCATATTGGCAAAATTGAATATTCGTTTCTTAATTACAACCGTAATCGAAAATTGTGGGCGTGTCTAATTTTGGCTCGCGCGGCCTCGATAGCTGTCCAAAGTTGCCGTGTGCTTACCAATGAACTAAGGAATTGATTGAATTTGCAAATATTGTGTAATTTGTTCAACACGTGGAAAACTCTAGATCAATAGGCAGATCGCCGGGGTGAGGACTAAAAATATATCAATGTTATCAAATTCAAATTCAAATTCAAATTCAAATATCATTTATTCAAAATTGGTTCATTGGAACACTTTTTGTACGTCAAAAT
>DWDU01002754.1:0-12345 GCA_018245575.1 Jemadia suekentonmiller
TGTTTGAATGAAATTAGCAACAAAAGCGCCATCAAATCTAATTATGTAACAGAAGTGCCCTAATGTAGTGGTTACTAACTGTCGGATATTATAAGTACATCATTCAGAAATCTGGCACAAAAGTCCTCATACAGATATATCGAGACGTATTGTTAATTTTGAAATCATATTAATGGCATTAATAATTAAAGGTAGGTATTCATTACCTACTATAAATACAATTAGCTATGTATCAATTTTTTTATCTTTATTTCGATACCTCATAGTATTATCTTATACTTTCGAACTTTCATAGAGGTCAGTCGCACAGCTTCGATCAACTCAGCCCTTTGCACCAGGATACTTGGAGCGTTAAAGCTTTAGTCTCCACTGAGGAAAGTGTTCATACCCATCACGTCTTATATCTCGAGGAGGTAGCATCGCTACCCCCACTTACGTGGCTTGTTGGGCAGGTATTATCGAAGAATGTTAGATGCCTTGGTTGCGCACATTTGTTCATTTACTGATAACGTTTCTCGTTTAGGTATACTTAGACATTTATTTTTGATTGTTTCTAATATAAACCTAATTTTATGCAGGCGATCGTCCTCTGGCATACCTGATGGTAACTGAGTGGTGTTATCATTGAACTGCAAAAATTGACGAATTTTTTCGAATTGGTTTACTGCCATGGTATTCACTATCAATGGCAAACCTAATTCAGATGCCCAGAACATAAAGCAATGGAACAATTCCCATTAGGAGACATATGCCTAAGTACTTCTTCAGATCCGTAACAGTCAGTGACAAAGGTTTTGAAGGGTATTTTTGTATGCTGAACTTTTGCATTTCTTCCACAATGGGATTCAATATCATTATCTAAGATATACAAGAAATATTGCAATGGAGTATCAAGTTCGGTGATCTATGGCTCTAGATCTATTTTTCCAGTAAATTCACAGCTAGTTAGTTAGTTGAAAAGATTTCCTTTTCCAGATGATGTTCCTTTTTTTCTTCATAGCGTTGGATGCAGCACATTTGATTGCAGGTCCCTTGCTACTGTAAAGAAAGCAAATGAACTACTCAAACGTCGTGTTCGTGAAATTGTGGATTCTATGTAAAAATCTACATTATGTATATATTATATTTATTTGTCTAATAGAATCTAATTTGAGTGGCCTTCTCTTTCACTCAATCTGTTATCGTTTCAGCCCCTGCCGCAAATTCTCATCTTCACCAAGGTTCCACTACCAAGTAATGCTAATAGGTATTAAGACATCAAGTTACTTTGTAATGAGAAAATCATATCTAATAATAATGTTGAACAACGAGATAAACGAAGCCATGTGTACTATACTATCCTTTTACGATTCTCAGTTTATTCTATTTGTGACTTGCAAAAAGTTAGAATGAAGACGTTAGATACGTGCGCCTAATTTTATTAAGTAATATAGTACCGTTTAAAGTAGTTTAAGTGAGTTAAATCAACATAATGATCCCAGGATATATAGCATGGCAAACTGCAACTTTAGATAGGTAACAATGTAAAGTAATGTAACATCACGACCAACGAGGCAGCTAATGATTAATTTCAGCACTTTAAAGTCTCCTTTACTAGTGACAGAAAAAAAAGGGTAATTTTTTTATTTATACCAAAATTCTGTCGGTACGTACGGAGGCTCCTATGAATTTAAAAAAGAGTAAAAATTACAATGGTGTACTAATTTTAATCTATGTATTTTGCATAATTTTATATATGATAATAATTTTATATATAAATGAAACGCAATAGTTGTTATTTACAAGTCTATTTGCCTGAAAATGTAGGTAAAATGTGACAAACCCATCGTAAGCTCTCGTGGCGTAATGGTAGCGCGCCCGCTGTTTGTACAATCCGGGAGGTGGTGGTTCGAGTCCACTCGAGGGCCCTATGTATTTGTCCATCAAGACAATAATTTTTACTATTTTCTGATATTTTTGTTTGTAATCTTTAATACAGTTTTTAAATTACATACAAATTTGTTCTACATAAGTTTATTTTTAAATTCCAAATATTTTTTTATTATTCTATTGGAGTTTTATTTTTGTATTTATTAAAAATGAGTGGAAATTTGCTATTTTCACTGGAGGCAATCTTTCCGAGCGTAGTTTGTCTTTCCGGTTATTTTCTTCTGAATGTTACATTATTTTACTTAAAGAGCAAGCATGCTTTATTTTATTTAAATACCAGCAATTTGTTACGAAAGCATCTACACTTAAAGCGATTTCTCAAAACAAGGAAGGATTTTAAGAAATATTTTTGTTAAAATACAACGCTGAAAATCTGGAATGTTTTTTTTTATTATCTTCATTTATGCCAAACGTAACATCACGCCTGTAACCCCCGAAGAGGTACGTAGAGGAATGTAGTACACTCACTAGTCTCACTAGGAATGTCTACATGCCATCATGGAATTTGTGGTGAGCCCATTGCCATGCACCGGGCACACATCCAAACTCTAAGCCATTACTAGAAAATCTAAATAAGAAAATCTTATAGTGCCCGATTCGGGATTTGAACCCAGGACCTCCCGATCGGCAGTCGCCCTAGCAACCCACACGACCGACGTGTTTTAGATATTCTTTAATAGATGTTTATATTTGTAAAGTAGCTCAGAAAGAAAAAGTGCAATCAAAAAGCTTGCGCTGGCGTAATGGGTACATGTAATAGATACGCAAATAGGATATTATAGTACATATTGTAGAAAGTCACGGACATCATAATACATATGCATATCTATGTGTTCTAAATAAACCCTCATCATTATCAGCTTATTGTAGTCTACTGCTGGACGTGGGCCTTCTATGACGCGTTATGCCCATAATCCCTATGCTGGGCCTGCTGGTTGGGGATCGCAGTACACCGCCTTCCGTGCGGTCTACGCCGCTGATCATAAGCGTCCAGGGTACTTTGCTCTGCGATCCGACACGGACTCCGCCCCTGCACGGAATAAACAATAATGTGACATAAATATATTGAGGACAAAAAAAAGGTGATCTATGTACATTATAATATACATAAGGTGCGGCATGCATATGACATTTGAATACAATTTTGATAACAGCTCACAAAACGAAAGACATTACATATTATATTTAAAATGCCATCTTCAGTAATATACGCAAAGTACTTATTACGTAGCATGTTGTTAATCCTTAACTCCTATGTAGTATTCTTACATACCGCTAGATGCCGCTACTACGAAATTTGTTTTCCGTTTCCGCGGTCCTGTATTCCTCGTCCACTTAACTAACAGTATATTTCAAACATGGCTATCGAGTAGGATTAATCAAGGAGGAGAATCGGAGACAGGATTTTCTTTTGTGATCTTTGCATGGTTCTATGACAACAACTGTTGCTGTTTAATAGAAAATTAATTCCCTTATAAGTGTTTCATCTTAAGGCTTGTCTTGGGATCTCGGAGGATCGCCCTGGATTGAATCTGACTCTCATATTAGAAAGTATACGACTTATTTGTTCAAGATAACGGAGTCTTGGTCTACCTCGGCACTTGCATTCATTAATATTCGCATGTATATCCATTATTTCACCTACCTTTCTACACATCCGAAGTATAACACTGTACAAATGTTATTGAATATCTCTGACATAGTATAAATAATTATAATAATATAATATCTCGCAACATCTCCACACACGGCCATCTGATCGCAATAGTAAGCGTCAAGACAGCTTGTGGTATGGTAACCAGACGGCTGATAAACGAAATATATACATATAAATATATACTTAAATAGATATTTTTTTTTACTTTTACACCCAGAAACAGAACATATACTTGTGTGCTCATCACAATTATTTATTCTGGGTGGGAATTGAACCTACGACCCCCGGCGCAACAGTCAGGTTCGCTAAGCGCTGCACCAACAGGACAATCAATTGAGTTATATTGGTGGCGGCCGGAGGTCGCAGAGAAACTCAAAATGTTATATAATATTTAATTAAAAATAAAAATTACAATTAATTTAAGTTTATAACTAAAGCGTGAATCCGAGTGGATGCGAGGACACGGAGTCCCTGGCGCTCCCACGGTGCCTCGGGCGTCGCTGAATGCGCTGCGTCAGCTCTTCGGTTGCAGTCCGAGTTGCTACGCGCTAGGGTTGTGGTTAGTATTAGGGTTGCATAACAATTGTATAAACATTGATTGTATAAACATTGTGATTAAACGGTACTCGCGTACGGTTATTGTAAATTATAATATATTTTCGTTATAAATGGAGCCGATTCCATCGGTTATACTGGAATCACTCGTGCGTCTTTGTTCGCGTCCGCGACGCCTGATGAAAGTATCGCAAATTTTCGGCCGCTTTGGTCGGATTTTATTCGATGTTTATTTCCGTTTATTGTTGCACGCGAACGATACATATGCAAGTAACACATGCAGCATGTAGAGTCACAGTGAGCAAGAAATTCGTACAATAGCCGCAAATGTTAACGCTCTCCTGGAAGCTCAGTCTGAATGTGATTTGTTTGCAGATGAATGGCAGGTAGTATTGTTACAGTATATGAAGTTCTATGAGCGAGATAATTGTGTTGACAACGTGTCAATTAATGTGACTGTATAAATAAACAAATTATCTATTTATTTTTAAAGTTAAAATCTGTCTATATATTTATTTGTCTAATAAAATCTAATTGGAGTGGCCTTCTCTTTCATTCGTTCTGTTATCGTTTTAGCCCCTGCCACAAATTCTCATCTTCACCAAGGTTCCACTACCAAGTAATGCTAATAGGTATTAAGACATCAAGTTACTTTGTAATGAGAAAATCATATCTAATAATAATGTTGAACAACGAGATAAACGAAGCCATGTGTACTATACTATCCTTTTACGATTCTCAGTTTATTCTATTTGTGACTTGCAAAAAGTTAGAATGAAGACGTTAGATACGTGCGCCTAATTTTATTAAGTAATATAGTACCGTTTAAAGTAGTTTAAGTGAGTTAAATCAACATAATGGTGTTGTAAATAGATTTGACAGTTCGCGCGACGTTTAATTGTGTTAATGTAATGAGGGTATTATCTTTTTTTTTTTTTCTTATTCTGTCAATAATACATTGAATGAGCAACGCAATCATAACGTTTTTTCCTTAATTATACCTGGCCCCGTTCATGGTCCTTCGAGCCGGATGGTTGATATCCAGCTCATGTTACCGGTAATATCAAGTCCAAGGAAGATTACAGTCGTGAAGTGAAGAGGTGGAGCGCAAATAATATTGCAACGGGATTGCGCGTCGCCGGAGTGGTCGAGAGTTCAAAGTATACATTAGTGCACGTTCGTTGTCAAATTGTGATTGTAAATTTTGAACCCAACACTCTAAATCAGGTATAATTGGATATGTTAAAGGTATGTAACCTGATGTTATTTTTGCAATCATTGTAAGTCCTTATGAAATAGGTATATATTAGTTCAAGTTCCTAAACCTGACATTATTTTTGCAGTTATTGTAAGTCTTTGTGTAATATACATCAATTCAAGTACCTAAGCACCCAAGTAAACATATGTTACCTGTATCAATTCCAAATCGACCCTGCCAGTCTCCCAGAATGTCCGAGGAAAAGGAATTAATCAAAAAACGCGGCAGTATTAAAGGTCGTTTAACGGCTTTTGGGACATATTTGACTACAGTGGATGTGTCCAGAATGAGTACTTCAGAGGCCAGGGAGTTGCAATTGCGCATTGGTAAGATCGAATCGTTATATGAGCAATATGACGAGGTACAATTAAAATTAGAGTGTAATGCTGATAATATTGATACACAACTGAGTGAAAGGAATGAATTTGAGAAACAATATTATAAGTTACTCGCCAATGCTCAGGAAATATTAGAAACTTACAGAAAGGGTCAAGAAATAGAAACTGCATCTAATTGTCGCAATAATCAGAGGTCAGTTAAGTTGCCCACTATTCAGTTGCCAAAATTTGCCGGTTCATACGAAGGTTGGCTAGAATTTCGTGATACATTTTCAAGTTTAATTCACAATAACGACGATATTGATGAAATTAATAAGTTTCATTACCTGAGGGCTTCCTTAATGGGTTCGGCTGCTGTGGTAATACAATCATTTGATTTTTCTGCGCATAACTATTCTATAGCATGGAGGCTCTTATGTGAGCGGTTCGACAACAAACGTTTATTAATACAAAATCATGTTGCCGCTTTGTTTAACATTGAACCGATCACAAAGGAGTCCTCCATCGGTATAAAACGCGTTATAGATTCGTTAAATAAAAATTTAAGGGCGCTAGAATCACTAGGGGAACCAGTTACACACTGGGACACTCTTTTGATTTATATTGTAACACATAAGTTAGATGCAAAAACATACCGAGAGTGGGAACATGTTAAAGGTAATTTACCAAAAGATAAACCAATTAATCTCGATTCCTTTCTTGAATTTATGCGTAACCGGGCTGATTTGATTGAAACGATTGAATTGTCACAAAACAATGCGAGTAACAAAAATGCGACTAGAATTAAAGCTATGGTTTCTGTGCATAGTGGTCATAATAATAAAAATAATGCACATATGTCATCCGTTAAACCGTGTCCTAACTGCAATGAGGAACATTATTTAAATAATTGCCCTAAATTTATTGCATTAAGTAGCGATGCACGATACAAGTTAATACCTACTTATAAAATATGTTTTAACTGCTTCCGTAGTGGACATTATGCTAATTCTTGTAAAAAACCAGGTTGTAAGGTGTGCAAGCGCAAACACCACACATTAATTCATATAAATGATTACGAGGTGAACCACGGATCTGACAGCACATCAATAACTAAAGCTATTGGTTCTAGTAGGGAACCTTCAATCCAACCTGTCTCAAATTCTGCAAACTTTGCACATTCCAGCGTAACACTCACTGGCCGCATCACCACAACATGTGAGAAGCTAGGTCAGTGTGACGTTTTATTGTCCACTGCCTTAGTGAAGTTGCATGATAGGGATAATAAGGAGGTTATCGCTCGTGCGATATTAGACAGCGGTAGCACGTCCTGTCTTATGACCGAAAGACTACACAAACAACTAAAGCTGCCAACTAATCTCACAGACAGGTGTATTATAGGTATCAATAATATAATGTCACCTATAAGCATGATGTGTCGCTTGCCAATTACTTCGTTAAATGAAAGTTTCTCAATATGTTCAAATTGTTTCATTCTGCCATCTATTACTGATAACGTGCCTGGGTGTAGAATAAATATTAGTAATTTACAGATTCCCTCTGATATTTGTTTGGCAGATCCTTATTTTTATGCGCCCGCCGCCGTTGACTTAATAATCGGTGCTGATATTTTTTGGGACATTTTAGGTTCACAAAATATTAAATTAGGCATAGGAAAACCGACACTTTATGAGACTAGACTTGGTTGGATAGTTTCCGGTCCGATTAGCGGCGACCGTGTGTCGATGTTCCCTCATAATGTTAGATGTAAACTTAGTCAAATTAATAATGCATCTTTACATTATTCCAATGATGATATACAAAACCAATTAATGCGTTTTTGGCAACTTGAAGAAGTTCGCCCTCAGTCATCTCAGTACTTTCCTGAAGAGAGGTTATGTGAAGAGCATTTTATAAAAAATACAACTCGTCTCGCAGACGGACGTTTCTGTGTTCGAATCCCATTAAAACAAACACCAGACGTGTTAGGAGATTCATATCAGCGAGCTAAACATTGTTTAATGTCTTTAGAGCGTAGACTTAAAAATAATAATTCCTTTAGTAAACTGTATAAAGAATTCATGTCTGAATACAAATTATTAGGTCACATGTCAGAGTGTAAGCCGTGTAATACGGTACCTCATTACTTTATACCCCATCATGGAATATTACGAGAGAGTAGCACGACTACAAAACTACGAGTCGTATTTAATGCGAGCAGTCCCACTACGTCAGGCGTTTCATTTAATAATATTCAAATGATAGGACCTATAGTGCAGGATGACCTTCTGTCGATACTTATAAGATTTCGGCAGCACCGATATGTTTTAGTAGCCGATGTAGAAAAGATGTATCGGCAGATAGTCGTGCATGCCGATGACAGATCATTGCAGCAAATAGTTTGGCGTTACAACCAGTCTGAACTCGTTAAATCCTATCAATTAAATCGTATAAGTTATGGGACTGCTAGTGCTCCCTATCTCGCTACGCGGTGTCTTAAGCAGATTGGCTTAGACTGTAAGGACCCTAAAATAGCCCAGATTGTTATTCACGACTTTTATGTCGATGATTTATTAACAGGAGCTGATGAAGTCGATGAAACACTGTACATACGTGAACAGGTATCGGCCGAGCTCGCTTCAGCCTGCATGCCGCTGAGAAAGTGGAAGTCCAACGACAATCGGTTGTTGTCAGAGACTAGTGAGTCATCAGCAGTAGTGAATATTGGGGATACTGAGCCGAATAAGACGTTGGGCCTCGGGTGGAATTCCTTATCCGACCAGTTTTATTTTCCTATCGGTCACACCATGGCCAGCGGAAACACAAAGCGTGATATTCTGTCTACAATAGCTCAGATTTTTGACCCTTTAGGGCTTTTGGCACCTTGTGTTATTCTTATGAAAATTATTTTACAGAAGTTATGGCTTCAAAAACTGTCCTGGGATGAGGAGTTGCCATCAGAGCTAAGCCAGGTTTGGACTGAAATGGTTGATAGTCTGCCGAGCCTGCGTAGCCTGCGTGTCCCGCGGCGCGTTATTTGTGACTCACATTCCCAATTAGAGTTGCATATATTTACAAATGCATCTGAGAAGGCATATGGAGCCTGTATCTATGTCCGAAGCAGCGATTGTAAAGGTCAGATCACACTTAACTTGTTGTTAGCTAAAAGCCGAGTCGCTCCAATTAAACCTATAACTATTCCTCGACTCGAGCTTTGCGGTGCGTTAATAGGTGCTCGTTTATATGAGAAAGCTGTCACTGCTCTGCGAGCAAAAATTTCGCGTGCAATATTCTGGACAGACTCCACCATAGTTTTAGGTTGGCTAAAAATGTTGCCTTACAAGTTACAACCATTCGTTCGTAATCGTATTGCTGAAATATTAGACACAACGGCTAACTGTATTTGGAGACATGTGCCTACTGACGAGAACCCCGCGGACTTGATTTCTCGTGGTATCAGCGCTATTTCCTTTCAATCTCATAGTTTATGGTGGCACGGACCAAATTTTTTGAAGCGTGATGAATCATATTGGCCCCCGTGTCCAAATTCGACTGATCAATTGCCTGAAATTCGTAATGCAGTCACACTACACGTTACTACAAATACGCCACGTGAACTTATAGATTTTAGTCGTTTTTCAAGTTTATCTAGACTTCAAAGAACAGTAGCGTATGTGTTACGTTTTTTAAAAAGAGTTAGGGGTGAAATTAATGAAACGAAATTCTTAAGTACTCAGGAGTTAAACACCGCTTTAAAACTAATATTAAAATTATCACAAATGCAATCTTTTCCAGAATATAATCTATTAATTAAACATCAACAATTACCTAAGAAAAGTCCATTAATAAAATTCAACACTTTTTTAGATAGTGACAATTTAATTCGTATCGGCGGTCGGTTAGATAATTCTAATTTTACGTTTGAGAAAAAGCATCCAATTATTTTACAGTCCACACATCAAGTTACAAAATTATTATTCGAATATGAGCATAAAAGATTAATGCACGCCGGCCCTCAACTCTTGTTGGCTACCATTCGTGAGATGTATTGGCCAATTGGTGGACGCAACCTAGCAAAGAAATGTTTTCGTCAGTGTATACGTTGTAATCGAATAAAGGGCAAAGTGATTGCTCCATTAATGGGAAATTTACCACAGCAGCGCCTCATATCGGGAGGACATCCATTTAAAACTGTAGGTGTCGATTACGCCGGACCTGTATCTTGCGCTAGTCGCACTGGCCGTGGTTATAGACTTATTAAGTCATATATTGCTATTTTCGTATGTTTCACAACCAAAGCAGTGCATTTGGAACTGGTGAGCGACTTAACGAGCAACAATTACCTATTAGCATTACGCAGATTCATTTCGCGCAGGGGAAAACCGTCTGACATTTTTTCAGATAATGGTACCTCGTTTGTTGGCGCATATAACGATTTATCAAGGTTTTTAAAATCCAATCGTGACTCTCTCGCTGAAACTTTAGCTTCAGACAATGTTAATTTTCACTTTATACCCGCGTATAGCCCACATTTTGGTGGTCTCTGGGAGGCAGGTGTAAAGTCGATCAAGTATCATTTGAATAGAGTGTTGGGAAATTGTAATTTGACTTTTGAGGAGCTAACGACAACATTAGTGCAAATAGAAGCGATTCTGAACTCTCGCCCTCTCACTCCGCTATCGTCAAACCCAGAAGACTTGACGCCTCTTACACCCGGCCATTTCCTCATCGGTCGGCCTCTCACTGCCATTCCTGAGAAGTCTTATGCTGAAGACTACCCTGTCAGCAGGTTAACTCGCTTCCAACGCATTGAGCAGTTACGTCAACATTTTTGGACGCGATGGAACAAGGAGTACGTCTCAGAACTTCAGCAGCGGGCCAAATGGCGATCCGGAAAGTATTCTTTAGAAGTGAATACGCTAGTCGTGTTGAAGGAAGACCACACTCCACCGTTGAAGTGGAAACTTGGACGTATAGTAGCTGTATATCCGGGTGCTTCAGATGGCATATGCCGTGTGGCTGACATCAGAACGGCGAATGGCGTAGTACGAAGATCATTCAGTAAAATTGTCCCCCTACTTCAAGATCAAGCAACTTAATGTATCCGGTTGAAAGACGAGCTTTCAACGCGCGGGCGCATGTTGTAAATAGATTTGACAGTTCGCGCGACGTTTAATTGTGTTAATGTAATGAGGGTATTATCTTTTTTTTTCTTATTCTGTCAATAATACATTGAATGAGCAACGCAATCATAACGTTTTTTTCCTTAATTATACCTGGCCCCGTACAATACCATTATAAAATGAAACGCGTCATGCAGATTTGTTACAACACAGACCATTTTAGTGACTAAACAAGTCATGCTTTAAACAATATCGCATCCTCTCAAACACGACACTACAATACAGCGTTTGAGTTGTAAGTTTTTAATCAAATCGCATTTCCTTTTTATGGTACCCAAGTAAAAAATGTACAAGTAGACGATAAAATGATGTATCATGACATGAAAATTAATTCGAAGCGTTAAATTACAATTCGAACAAAAAGCATCGGTTGACATATTTATTCAACGCATGTATCGCTGAAAGCCTGCGTAACATCGTCTATATAAATAAGTGTTATATATATGAAAGGACTTATTTAAATAGGACAATGGATTTATTTTATAAGCTGAAATTGCAATTATGTTTCCACCAGCTTAGCAATTTATGCTGGCTTAACAATATCGTATTAATGAGTAATTAGGGACAGCTAAATGCTCTGGCAGTATTGGCAGCGTAGTCTCCGTAAGAACCTGTACTCTACGATCCCAACCCGCATTCCAGCGTGCGGATTATCTGCATAACCCTTCAAGAGAGCTGTATGTAAAGCAGTGGATTGCCATAGGCTAGTGATGATGATGAAGCTGATGATTAATGAGTAATTATGTTAGTACTTATATATCAAATGTAAAGTACTTTAGTACCTATATATTAAATATGAATGAAATGTCGTGTAACTTATCTTTCTTTTCTCTTTTATACACGCGTACAGTTTATAAAAATGCAGTTCACTTGTCGCGTTCCAACCTCAGACTACAACTACAATACAAATTGTACATAATATGAAGTAGTAACAAAATACACGACCAGCAAAAAGTAAAAACGAAGGCGACGTATACAAATATAAATGAGTGATTAAAAAATACACGATAATTTGGATAAAGCTATTCAACGGCAGAATGGTAATTAAATACATATTAAGGATACATTAGGTTACATTATAATATAAGCCCACGGGTTACATTACTTACGTTGTTACCGTGAACTAGGTGGTTGTTAGTTGCATTATAAAAGAAACAGTAGTTATGTTTTATACAATACAATACCATATACTTTTATGCACATTAAACTTTAAATATAGAAAAACAAGGAAGAAAAAAAAAAATATTTACACAAAAAAATGAAGTATGAAGTAGCCATATCCTGCAGGGCACCTATGTGTACCTATGTGCATAGTAACAGAGCAATATAAGTGTGTGATAATGATAATAATAATATAAGCAATATAATTTTAGTCCCTGTGTCTCAGCCACCCAAGGCGGAAGATGGCACACCGTGGGGTTTTAGCCGGTACGAGTCCGGCATAAC
>DWDU01002755.1:0-12343 GCA_018245575.1 Jemadia suekentonmiller
CCACTATGGAATAGATGGTGTGCCCATTGCCATATACAGTGAACAAATTCAGACTCTGAGCCACTACTAAAAATTTCAAATTAGAAAAATTCAACAGTAGCCACTTAGGGATTGAACCTAGGACCTCTCAACCGGCTGTCGTGCTTACGGCCACTCGACCAACGAGGTATTCGACATTTTATCAAATTAGCTATGTGATGCCAGCGCACTGTGAGCTGCAGAGCGCCTGCAAATATTAGATAGTAAAGTAAACAGTGCATGCGAGTGATGTTGCTATGATGAAATCTCCAGGCGTATCTTTTCAAACAAGACGTAATGAGGTTGGCGCATTTATGAAATGAAGTCTAGATATTGTATAAAATTTTCCTTACCTATGAATAGATGATTATTTTCTTATTCAGCGTTTTTCTATTTTAATACAAGGCAAAACAAAATACATAAAAATAGAATTTTATGGTCACTGTTTAATCGTCTCGATTAATCTTGGACTCCGATTTACGATACGAGCTCGAGAATTTTTTATAGATGTGAGAGATTGTTTTTATGAGTGTGTGTTTATAAATTTATATATGTATTATTATCATTATTTTATTGACAGTTCGGTTACTTTGGTAACGGCTTTGCCTAATTTAGGATCGGATTTTATGAGAGTTATCTCGTATGTTATTGTTATCATCTAGCGAAATTTTCGGTCTTCTTGACTACTTAGAAAGTAGTGTAATCAGAATTGAACAAAGACATTTTTGTATTTTCGGTTAATGTTTACACCTAAAATTGTAACTTCATCCCTGTAATCCCCGAAGAAGTAGGCAGAGGAGTGTAGTACACTCCCACTTTTCATCAATTACGTTTACGCCTTACTATGGAATAAGTGGTTAGTTTATTGCCATCCATCGGGCATATTTTCAGACTCCGAGCTACTGCCTACTATAAAATCTAAATTAGGAAAATCTGATAGTGCCCGACAGGGATTTGAATCCAGGACCTCCCGATCGGCAGTCGCGCTTGCAACCAACGCGACTAACGAGGCAGTTATGTTTACACTTCTTTGATTACATTACATTAATTCCTAATCCATCCTTATTAATCTTTTATTTTGTTCCATCCTTCGCGGATCCCCTCTGCCTGAGAACATTTCAGGCCCTAGTCTGCCACGCGAGCCAAGCGCGAGTTGGCACACGGAAAACATTTTAAAGAACATTACGGAAAACTTTTACAATAAGCTGCGTAAGTTTTTGCGTTTTCTCATTATGTTCTCATTCATTGCTACAGCATATGATATTTCGTTTCAAAAGCTGATAACTATAAAATATTTATATAATATTCAATATGTATGTGAAGCTATGTTTTGCGATGCCCAGCACCCATGCCCATCGAGGGGATTATGGGCAAAAACCCTCAGGAGAGGCCCTCAACACCAGTGGGCTTAGATACGCTCATGATAATGACGATGATAAAAATATAATATAACGCCTGTATTTTTCTGATGGTATGGGCAGACGAATGTAGTACACTCCCATGTTTTGCGTCGCATGGAATATTTGACATATATTATGATATATACATACATATATATCTTCACGACAGATCCCTTACGGGGTAGGCATATATGTGATATTATAATATGTATTAATTTGGAAGGAGCTCTTCAGTTCTTGAGGACATGAAATGGAGCATTTCGTTCTCTCTGCCTACCGTGTAAAACACTAAGGGTGCTATTATAACACAAACAATAGTTTGTTATATCACTATAAAATGTATATACTATACGTATGAGAAAACTCAAGCGGAGTAGGAAGGCAGGCAAGACTTTCCAAAAATGTTTTCAATCAGTTACAGCATCGAACCAATACGTAGGTAGATATGTACGGGCTGGCGGCGACCGTAATCCGCGGACAGACCGCCGGCGGAGCGGACTTTCCCTACGTTCCACTTGATGCGGAGCTTTTTGATATCGGAAAATGTTCCGATTTGTGAAGTACTACAACATTTTCCAATATTAAAACCTCAGAAACCGGACTTAACCTGAGAAAGCTTATAGCGACGGGCTGGACTTAAACTGCGTTTCGTACAACTTAAATGTTTTAATTTGTAACATATTAAAACATTATCCAATATTTGAAGTTGTATTTATTAGTTGAAATATATTTATTAAGGTTATTTTGATAAAATTTAGAAAGTTTTTCAATTACTATATAATGCATTACTTCAATTACTATAGTAAGAATTGAATAAGTCTGACAACCTATAAAATCGAATCCATAAATTTCAGCCTATCAGTTAGACTCACTAATCAATACACTAACAGGCATTAAAGACATTTAAAAAAATTTAGAATAATTAATACATCACAGTCTATAAACCATAAATATGGCTGATAGCATATGGCCTTTTTTATGACCAATTAGCTTGTACATAGATGTCTCCTTGCTGAGATATATTGGAGCGCATCCAACGTCAGCCTTTTCCGTTCCGCTGAAAACTGATATTGCTTTCCGCAGTAGCAGCTCTTATAGTGAATGAAAAGTTGATAACATTCTGTCGATGAGCCTATAAAAAGCGAAGTAATAAATTCATTTTGTGGAAGAGACTGTACAAGAAGGAACGAATAATGCGAGTTGGTGGAAGAGAGAGAAAAGAGAATTAATTAATTATCAAAGTGAGGGAGACTAAAACATTCCAATGCGTTCGGGAAAGAAGCTAAAGAGAATAAATAAATTAATGCTTGTCATGGAGAAAGAGAAGCTATTATAATGCATTTAGTGGAACAAGAAAAAAGAAGCACACCACTGCAGGTCAATTCAAGGTATAATAAGTAATAGTATGACTGTTGCATTATCATCAGCCTATTGCAGCCCACAGCTGGACACAGACATCAACTGAAGGATTGTTATTATAATCCAAACGCTAATATTAATGAAAGTTGGGTCTATTTTTAACAATAAGGATTTTATGTGTTTGATATAAAGAAAATTTTACTTGCCCTTTTATTAAAATTTTCCTTTTTGTACCCTTAATAGGGACAGTTTAGATAAGGGTTAGACCGCGAACTGTCTGATCAACCGATCAGAATTGTCATCTAATATTAGCTGTATTGAAGCAGGCGAATTCAGATGATTCATTAATAATGACTAATAAAATGAAATTACTAATTAACAGAAAAATGAGAATGTTTTGTTCATTATTGAATATTTAATGACTGACTAAGACTGATTAATAGACAGCCACGTTGGTCGTGATGGTTGTTGACGCTGGCCCATCGTGAGGTCCTGTGTTCAAATCCCGGGTCGGGCTATATTGAATTTTTCTAAATTACATATTATAGTAGTGACTCGGAGTCTGGAGATGTGTACGGTGTATGGTAATAGACTCATCGCACATTCCACAGTGGCACGTAACCGTAATTGGTGAAACGCTGGAGTTTACTACTCACCTCTGCCTAACTCTGCGAGTATTACGTGCGTGATGTTACGTTTTTATTCATATCGATTGTAACCGATTGAAGAAGGCTGGTTATCCCGAGACCACACTTGCTCCAGACATCATGATCTCATCATACTTAGTCGTTAACGTTTATCGGGACATTTACAAAAGGAAAACTACATTGGTGCCACGAATGTGGTAAGATTAGTCCTTCATCGTGAGTTCTCGACGATCCAAGCGAGGTCGCGGCGAACATTAAGTCGAGCTATCCAGAAAAAAACATATGTAATAAGTATGTGAGTTTAACCGATATATAATTTAATGCTGTATTTGTACTGAAGAGATGTTACATAGTAAATTTTTTGTGTGGATTGCACAGTATTCGTTATATAACCCGCATGTCCAGCGTGGGGATTATGGGCATGACCTCATCGGGAAAGCCTATTTTCGGCAATGGACTGCAATAGAATGATGATGGCGTACAGCATTATCTAATAACAATATGGAAAATCCGTCCTATTACTATGAATTGTACATTCCATTTCAATTCTCAAGTGTACAATTGAAATCCATTAGGATTTTACTACTTATAAACAGACCTAGTAAAACCCGGACCGATTGATTAACCGAGATGATTAACCGTTGGTTAATCAGTGATTAAATTATTGTTTATGCGCAGTGATATATTATTAGTCACGAGTGGTCACACTTATTACAGCGCTTCGATATCTGCAATTGCCTAAAATATATTACAGGAAGAAACAAAATACTATTATCATTGTTGTCGCTTGTCGGTCGAGTGGCTGTAACCGGGACTGTCGGCCGGAGGACTTGGGTTCGATTCCCGGCTTGCCTACTATAAGAATTTTCTAACTTAGATTTACTAAATAAACATTTCTAGTAGTATCTGGGTTTGTGCCTGGTGTATGGTACTAGACTCACATCATCACTAATCATAACTAGTGAAACTTCGGAGCGTATTACGCTCCTCTGTCTATCTTTTCAGTTATTGCAGATCTGATGTTACGTATTATATTTATATCAGACTATACAGATCCCTAGACCGGTGGATACGTAAATTGGGGCAACTTTGAAACATATCCTAATCGACGACATAATACAATACATATTATATACATATTAATATACATTTTTTTTATATGTATATAAATATAAAATACGTTACTATCAAAATGAAATGAATTGACAGCTACATGAAGGATTCAGTCAAAATAAAATAAAGGCAAAACTATACAAAAACAACATTAACTTCAATATTAACACATAATTTATAAGTTAGTAACAGAAATAAGCCTAACTAAGCCTGCGTGTCTACCCCTAATTACAAAAGCGCGATGATTACATGCCATACAAAACAATGAGTTTTCTGTTCAACAATTGTTTTCTGTAAGTTACTTTACGTAGAAATAAACGGAAACTGGTGAATAAGTAACTCATTTAGAGGTGCCAGGGTTGCCACGGCGTTGCGACAAAAAATACGTGTAGGGTTGCCGCAGAAACTTGCAAGCGTGTCTGGAAAATGGACAGTTGAGTAAATTTTTGTTTTACACGTACACCGGCAGCTGTAAGTCGAAGTTAAGGCTTGGGTCACGTCCAAGGCCTAGCTTTTTCGGCGGCTGCTATCCTGTATTGCTTTCCGATTGCCATATTTACGATTGAATGAAACGTGTGTACAAAGGCTTTAATACGCAGTATTTTTTCTAACGACTGAATTGGAATGTGCCTGTTTTATTGCGATATGCCTTTTTTCACGTAGGAAAATTCCATTAAGTATTCCCCTTTATCGTGGAGTTGTAAGTCTTGATCTGGACTCTATCCAGTGTAACCTCCTTCTCCACATCATAACTTTATTCATTTTCAGTCCGATGGTCTTCTTCCGTATAAATTTTGTTGCAATCATAGACTCGATTTCGTGTTCTTTTGTGGTCCTGACAGCACAATACTTTCTGTAGAACTCGGATATGTTGTAATTGGATTCGTCCCTTGAAGGATTTGTTTTAGTTCCGCCGCCCGGTCCACTTCTGCCACCAGCAGCACCAGGCCTTAGTGAGATGATTAGTAAAAGAAGGTAACTCAAATTGAGCACGTCATGTGGACACCCTTATTTATGATCGCTGGCAACCAAACCAGCGACATTTAGTTAAGTTGTAAGTTGGAAAGTATACGCTGAGTCGCTGAACGAAATATTTGTATAATAACATACATTTGATAATAAGTTGAACCTCAACTATTAATAAAAATTTATTTGATACTACGGGTATTTATAGCGGGTGTTAATTTATCGATGTACGCTGTTAATTAATCGGGTGTTAATTCATCGACGCTTAAATTATGAGATAATGACACAAATCATCGGCGGTGTTTATTTTGGAAATAAATATTGAAACGCTGGAACAACGAGGAACACAGCTGGCGCAGCGATGTTATCATCATACAAATATTTGTTCTAGATGTGAATCGCACTCACGATCCCCGGTTGAGTAGTCGGATTCGCTAGCCACTGAGCCAACGTGCCGATCGAGGTAATGGATAAATTCCGACTATCACTATCCTGGGCTGAACTTACTACTCAATACGAAACGACGTGAACACCAGCGCTGCATCGAAACCCAACTGAATTACATAAATATAGACTTTTGTGAATCATTATTGACAATTTGCCGCCTGCGGCTATATCTTTGCTACTAATTTCTTGTCACAAATGCTATTTTTATTTTGTCTATCTCAGCAAATGTCCTCTTTCTTTTTTTTATTCCTGTTTTTTGTAAAGTCGGCCAAAGCCTGGCTTCTTCTTGGTGTATCCAAATATTCATAGGCGGTGGTGACCAATTCCCATCAAGATACTGATCTGCCTATTTATCTAGTCAAACAAGCACAACAGGATTTCCTGCTTTGGAGGTAATACGATTTAAGGCTTTGCTGGAACATTATTAACCTGGGCTCTTGTGATTGAAAGCGTGACTATTGCGATTACGAAGACTTTCATTATTAAGGCACGTTAAGTTTTCTGCGTTTGTTATTATACGAGTACACGAAAAATATATTTTCGTTTTTAATATTCCATGTTATTCCAAAGTTATTCATCATTGTCATCCTCAGCTCTTCTGTTATCCCACTGTTGGACGTTTGTCTCCTGTTAGAATACGGAAGGGCTAAGGACACAGTCTGCTACGCTGGCCAAGTGCAGATTGAAGGGCTTCACAATTATTCGTTCCTTATCTTTATTTTCATTCTTAAATCTTTCCTTATATAAATCCCTTAATTTCTGTCGCACTCCGCTCTTACACGGCTCTACAAAATACTCGTCTGTTCTGTCCTTGATTGTAGTGCGCTCTATTGTGTTTGATAATTTTACGCCCGGGGCCAGTGTGACCTCGCGTCACAGTTTTCAACATTTTTTTTTCACGATTCTCCATTTAATGTCTTATAAGAAACAAAATAGGAGATTTTCACAGTTAAATATAGACTGGAAGTCCAGTAGCGATTGAAATTCTATCGTAATTTATAAAATTTCAAATTTATACAATGCTATGTTAAAGAGTACACTTCTATAAATCTTTCCTATGTGCTACACTATGTGTTGCCACTTCTGTTGTAAAACAGAATATAATTTACCTGACATTGATAGTGGGTACGGAATTAATGAAATTCGTTAATTGGTAAAATTTGTTTAATTCCATTTAAGATATTTGTAAAACATTGCATATAAATTTTGTTTTAATTTCTGCACTCCTTCTACATGCAAAGTATGTTCCAAGTCTTCCACTCGTCCGTGCGCTCAATACTCTTAAAAGGCGATATAAGATTACTTATCTATCTTGACATAATTAGTCAGATTGTCTAATGTGAGGGAGTTGATTTTCTAAACGAGAGTGCAAGTATAAAGAAAATTTTAAATTTTGAATGAATGAATTTCGACGCCAGGTTTGTATTTAATGTAGTTTGTAACAGAATTATAACGATATCGATATACGATACGATACAATTATAGCATTTGGCGCTCCCTGTCTTCCCCGTTAAGGAAATGGTGTAATGATAAGCCTATAATAATATAACAAATTATACGTCACTGTAGAGAGCAAACATTTTTAATTGCAACTAACTTTCAAATTTCCTCGAAAACTGGAGATTAATTTTATTAAGTCTTTATGCGTTGGCTCGAAGGTCTCCAAAAATTTTCAACAAATGTTAATTTTGCCGCGCTTCATTACGCGAACGCCGGGATAATTCGGCTGCGGAGCTACCGAGTTGGAGTTTGTGGAGAACTTTGGAAGCAACTTTTTTAATCAACTCGAAAAAACAAAGGTACGTAAAAAAAGAAATATTGGATTTTTTCCGCGGTCATCCGAACTCCAAGTAAGCAGAGTCGTACGGCAAGTATTAGGCACTAATTAACTATGTATATACATTTTAAAATACATATACATAATTTTACTTAATATGTACAAAGAAATATACTCTACTTGTCATACAAAGCATTATCCTGACTATGAATCGAATTCAACCCGGGCACAGCAGCAGTGACGGTAATTAACTTGGACCAAGGCCCGTCGGTTTTCTTTGGGCTCGTGGAATTCTCCTATTACAAGGTAGCTCTTCATTCCTGCTAATATGCTATTGTTTGGTTTAATGAAACTCATAGCCCAAAAGCAAATGAGTCATAAGCACCAAGTTTAATTCTACACTGAGGCAACTTATTGCATGCCTTTAAGTACATTTTAACTGTCTTCTGCTTTCTACTTTAAATGATATCTGCAGTTCTGTCACTAAAGATCTTATTTTATATATTAGTAGGCTATGAAAAATGTAAAGCTGCTTATAAAACACATTTTTGACTTTTAAAATAGTTATCCCTGTACAATATTGTTTTGGCTGGACAAACGTTACAACGACCATTTATATATTATGACCTATACAGCTTTTAGATTGTAATCGCGCCTCTACGTATTAATATTAAATGACAAAAGCTTTTATGTAAGTAGCGAAGTGATACATAAATTACATAATAACATTTTACAACTTTATTTGAAACGTTTCTAAATTTTCAAAGCCGAAGTTTGTCTTTTACCCGTTCATTAGCCGAAGTGCCGAGTAATTTCGAGAACTTCCAGTCGAATGGAAACTTCGAGAATGAATCTAAAGAGTAATGTTTTTTCGTTGATGTTTTTTTCCTTAGCTTTTGAGGTTTCTATTCCGGAAAGGGATTTTTTAGTTAATCGGTCCACCCGTTCAAATGTTTCCACGTACGCAATTACAGGACTTTCACACTCTAAACTGAGACCCGGTGGCAACAGTGGAAGAATAAAACGTTTGACGATATCGACGACGTAACTCTATCAGCTGTCCAATAAATTATCTACAACAAATATGCTTCAATTAAATGTATTATTTATAATACTTAGGATGTTGTAATAGATAGCGGCGTGCTTTTTCTACATTTGTCACTCTCTTCAGAAATGCGTGCCTGTATCGACTCTGCGAGTCTGACTCTACCTCCTCTCGTATATTCATCAGCGTTCAATTGTCATTTCGTATAGGTTGCTCTGCTTACTCTGTAAAGGCCGTGGCGTAGTCATATATTCATTATTATACATAGGCATGGCCAACTGGCGCGTGTACATTTAAATGGAACGGCTAAGTGACGTCGGGTGTGGTCGGGAAAGGTTAGAGATCTAGCGGCTAGACTTTACGTGCGTTCGGTGGATACGGTAGGCTTTGAACTTATATTAAAATAATCAGACACGCAACGTTAAACCTTGTCAGAAACTTTAATCCTCACCTTTGTCTAGCATACCGTACTACGAAAGCGTGGAGAACTAGTCTTTGAAGCTGTTTAAATTTTGAAACAATATTTCGAGACTCGATTACTGGTGGAAAGCGAGTTGTAGAGGGGAGCAACGTTGGCTCCGGTCAGATGTTGTTTAGGTGACCGCCCAGGGAACATTTCTTCCATTATTGCCCGTGACTATTAGAACATTTCTGTGACCGCTATCGTACTGTGGAAGGCACGTTACGTAGTTAGTACCGCATGTTATGTTTGAGTAACAATCGTTAAACCTCATTGGAAGCCCTGAAAGAGGATTAAGATCGTCTGACAGGGGTGTTAGTCTCCACTGATCCGCACTGGGACAGCGTGGTGCAGTATGTTTCAGGCCTGTTGTATTTGTCGAAGAAATCCGCGCTCAGCAATGGAATATTAAAAGGATTGCTAACTCTCAAACCCGGTGTTGGGATATAAAGAGAATTAGATCCAGATTTAAAGGAAGTATAGGTATACTGGCAGGGCAATACACAAACAGAGTTCAAAATAAGCAATTAACCAAGTAAAGAATTTCAAATCTCTCTTACCTGCTTAGTACGAATATACCTTTTGAGCTGATTGTTTTTAAATTGTACACAACAAGGCTCGGATTAATCCGTCTTAGTATAGTGAAGGTCAGAACAACTGGCTGGTTTTTGTTAGGTACATTACTATTTTTTGTACCCTCTTATGAATTGGTTAATCGAAATTGATGTAATAAATGTGAAAGTATCTGTTTAGTTTCTATGAATCGATTTTGGTCCTTAGGAAAAGACACTAATTTAGACATCCAGAATGATTATATCTTAATGAACTCCTACAAACTTCAATTAAAGGATAAAATTGAGGACTAAGTACTATTCGTTGTAAATGAAGACACAATGTGTTTTAATTTTACATACAAACTTCAGTAGAATACAGCTAGCCGAAGCTGAAACACGTCAGTCTGTTCTACAATAGATAAGTTCAACGGATTCCTAATAGGGATTATAATATTCAAACAAGAGCAATATTGGGCAGACGATCCGGATTAAGTATTTATGTGGTTTCGGGCGGGCCGCGGCGTCGCGGTGGATTTTTGTAGAGATATATTTGTTATTCATTATTACAGTTTGTCACATGTGCCTGGGGGATGGAGATACGCTCACCCTCTATTCCATTGGACGTATAGCACAACTCGTGAATAGTGGGACTCCTTTACTTCTCTGTAGGGAGAAACAAGCGTGGTGTTATGTTTATTATTAAAGTTTGCTATATGCCTATATTCCAATAGCAGCGATAGCCTAGTGGCAGACTTCAGACTCCTACTCAATGTGGGTTCTAACTCTGATGCGTTAAAATTAAGAAAAAATGTGCCTTTTAAGATTAAATATCCCTTGCTATAACGGTGAACGAAATATCGTAAGGAAATCGTGTAACTTTGCCGACCCTTGCATGGCCAGCGTGGTAGACAATGACTTTAGCCCTTTTATTAGGAGAGGTGACCAGTGTCCGATAATCGAATGAGAAAAAAATTGATAATGAAGTTTTCCAATCACACTATGTAATCCAAAAGCATTCAGATCACAGTTCATGATAACGAAAATTTGGTAAAGACTAATCAAATAGGGGTAATAAATAATAAGGGGTTGTAGTTGATATGTCACGGCCGCAATGAGTTTTGGGTATCAGTTGTCCTCGGCCCCATTAATAATAAGAGTATATGTTTTTCACGAATTTAACCCCAAAAGCAGAACTGTAACACAGTTTCTTTAGTAAAAAGAGATGGTGCCTTATTGCTATGAGCGGTTTTCAAAATACGAATAGACGCAATCAGCGTGGCCTTAGATGGTTATTGCAGGTCCTTTGTAACAGTTATCAAATATAAGTAGAGATCTGTTAGAGATTTCGCTACGAGAGAGACTATCCTATCCCTGCTCTATAATGCGTCGAACTCTGCTAGTCTGCTTTACTGGGTCTATTTTTATAACGCAATAGTTACTCGTAATACATAAAACGACCGATTAAAGACTGTTTAATCATTAAACACGGATCTTCTTTCAGCTCATTATTTTTCTCATCCTTTATTTTTCTCTCATGTTTGATAGATTATTTACGTCGAACGACCCCTTTTCTACGAAATAGGAGTTCAAAGTGGAAAGATCATTTCCCGTGACTTTCCAAAAGGCAGGATATGACACGACATTTTCCTGTAACATTAGACGTAGCAGACAAGTCCGGGCGTTCCAACGGGACCTCGGGCGGGGCCGCCTGTTCGGGCACTCGCCCAAGTACGATGTTTTTCAGAAACAAAATATAACAGCGATCAACTAAGAAGCAGCTCCGCTTTTTGTTGGGAATAAATTAGAACGATTTCGCCTTGTAGCTGTAATATCCCTACAATTGTGAATATTGTAATTGTTTAATTGTGTATGAAAAGAGTAGAAGAGAGATAGATAATTTTAGAAGTAGCACAACAACTCTGTCGGAATAGAGAGCTGACGTTGAAATATATTATCACTTTAGGAATATAACCTAATCTTTCAATAAAACACAACTTAATGTAAAACTCATTACATATTGAAGTTGATGTATAAAAATTTGTTATAACTTGTGTTATAACTTAACATGTTATAAATATCTGATTGCCTAAAACTATAGTCGAAAGGTGTTGTATAAATTTATTCTATTGCGAAGCAAAGCTACAAGGACGTCAGTGCGTGTGATCCTGGCTCTTACAGACATTATAAAGCACTGCGCCACTCCCGGCGCGGTGTGATTAGATTTTTCGTCTAGCAGAAGCAAGGACGCGCCATCATTACAATTACCTACATCATTATCGATCGCCACAACCTTTGAGCGAACAGCTGAGCCGCACGAGGTTTCAGCCGGGTTGTTTAGACGCAATGCAGATCACGTGTGCGCCGCTCAACCTACCGGCGGCTCTGTGAACGCCCTATTATTAATCCGTCTCGCTCTAGCTCGAAGAAAGTGGTGCGAGCGAGTGAGAAAAGAAAGTTTGGGGTTGAACCGAGACGCCGGCGCGTCTGCGTGCCGCGCATCGCCGGCGGTCGATTCCAGAGTGTTGCGCGCGCAAACGGTTAGCCCATCGCCGGTCTG
>DWDU01002756.1:0-12342 GCA_018245575.1 Jemadia suekentonmiller
GTCTGGATATGTGCCCGGTGCATGGCAATAGGCTCAGCAACTATTCCACAATGAGACGTAAACGGAACTGGTGAAACGTGGCAGTGTTCTACATTAACCTGCCTACGTAAAGTAACGTAACATCAGGCCTGTAATCTCCGAAAGGGCAGGCAGAGGATTGTAGACACTCCCACGTTTCACTGTAGCGTGGCTTACTGTAGACTTGAGCCTCCTCATTCCGTGAAAATACCGGCTTCTACCAGTGGAACGATGTTTAGATTAGAGTACTACGATAGTCAAGCGTGGGTAGATAGAAAACGTTATGGAAAAATCTTGTAATGCAAGCGACATTATCATATTACATTGTAGAATTACACATACGTTTCAGAGATGCGGATTCTCGAGCCTAGGAATTATTGGCATAATTTTAAACTACTAGGTTACAATTATCACTCATAATACTAATCAGTCAACAGCGACGGTAAGTCACAAAAGTCAGGTCACATAAGTAGCTATTGTTTATACACTAAAGGACACAAATTTATCAGTAGAGATAGACAGTGGACTTCCGAATTTGTGCGTTAGTTGGCCAATAATTCTAGCTATCTGGTGCTGGAATCTCAATAAAGGCGCTCAGCGACGCCACAGACGCCGCGCTGCTCTTATTTCGCGCGTCGCTTCATGTTCTTCTAACAATCATTCGCTCAGCGCTTTGTGATTTGTGACTTCTACAGTGGGATGTTTTTCTGTCTTTGTAACATTTAATTTTGATAGCTTTATCTATATCTAAAATTTTTTAGACAACTGACAAGTTAACTGTATACTTATTTTAATAAAACATGTATATGAATTGTTCCGAATTGTCTTATAATAATATTAACAGAACAAATATAAGATATTAAAAATGTACATTATAATTAAGCTTTTCTTTTGGTTACGGGTGCGAAACCTTCACAAGAGAGAGATACACTGGGGACAGGACTGATGTCTTACCCCATGCCTTCCGATTCGCACGACAATATGCGGCCACACATATCGTTGTCCTTTCCGGAATTGCCACCTGAGAAGCGGTTAGAGCTCCCGCCCTGGCCGCTTGCAACCTCGGAAGCGTCCTTTTAGTCGCCCTCTTACTACAGGCAACAGTTACCGAAGCTTGTATTCTAGTCCCGAGCTACAAGGACAACATTACAATCAACCTAATCAACGTTTGGCTAAAAAGCTAGTTATAGATAATTGTTTCCAACAGGTTCCAGATATCAGAACATTTAATACATTGTTAATTTTGACATAACCGAAAAATTATTTACTCAACCTACTCAGCTCGCTAATTAACTTGAATATATAGTTCTTAACATGGCTTTATTTAATTATATTCGCATTCGCTTTTAAAAAGAAAGTTTTTAAAAACACACTCAATGAGAATACATGAGAGCTAGTAAAATAATAATATTCAATTTTACTGCTTATAATAACAGGGCGAAAGGCATAAATGATAAACGCTTGCTCGTAAAAGTTCATTTAATTTTCAACCACTCATTGTGCTAGCAAAAGTGATAATTATATTATTAGATATGTAAGGTATCTGTCGAATTACGACCGATTTGGAGAATTGTTACAAAAACATGAATTTTTGGGCACGAATATTTGTTAAAAAAATATTGATTTGGTGCATGGTCAGTAAATGTAAATGTTAAATCATAATGCTTCATCATCATCATCAGTCCATTTCAGTCCACTGCTGGACATATACCTTCCCTTAAAATCCCCACCGCGACCTGTCCTCGGCTTGTCGCATCCAGCTTTTGCCTACAGCCTTAATAATACCTTTTACCTTCATAATGCTCATATAAATAAAAAAAGATAGGAAAATGTTCACTAAACCCGTTATGATAATAATTTAGATGTCAACAAACATTATAATCCATTTATGACATTAAGTAGGTAACCGTTGACGTGAGAGAATTGTAATAGATGTTCTACAATTCATAATGACAGAGATTATTTGGTTGATACGTGATAATCACTCACTGACATATCTCAACTAAAGCACACACGAGTGTTTAGGAGTGTTCAGTATTTGATTGAAACGTACCAATAGAACCCCATTGAAGCAGCAGAGAGCAGTACAGGACCGAAGAATATAGCGCAACAAGGGTGGGAGGGAGGCCAAGTGTGGAAATACGAGCTGATTAGTTGGATATATAGAAATATCTCTTGGTCTTAACTTTAAGTTACAAAAAAGTCCTTATACAATTCTTTAATAACTAGTTTCCTTTTTCAATATCTTAGGGATATTTTAAAAAGCTATAATTAAAATAAACATAATAAAATTTGTACATACGTAATAAGATATCGTATTCCAAATTAGCTATTTGTTATGTAATAATGTACTGTATTTTGTTCAAATGTGCTTATATTGTACATAAAATGCTTTCACAATCTCGAAAAATCAATAGCATTTTAACACAATAAAATGTAATTAAATGCCATTTTAAATTTTATCGGTAGAGACTTTGAAAATAAAATTTTATAAATGTAATTTATGTTTTGGGTGCCAGTTACATTACTATGATTATATAAGCAACAAACAGGCGAAAGTGAGACGAAAAAAAGAATAGTGTCGGAATAGATATTTATTGCTCTGATATGCATCGTTTATAAAGTCGAAAGAATAGATACTTCAGAAAGACGATATTTTATGAACTATGACAAATCAAACATATGCGACAATAGCAATACCAAACTTAAAGCCGACAATAAACCCATTCCAAGTTTTGTAAGACGTAACGACTGGCCAACATAAATTAAATTATTAACAAATAGCCATTTGAAACACCATGTGTGCAGTCGATACAGGAAACGGTTTTATTTGCTCCACCAGGCATTTTGATGACATTTTTTCTTTCGTTTTAATGTGCTCGCATACGCCGTCCGTCCATAGCAACATTGAATGGAGAAGTTGAATTCATTCACTTTAAATCGGTTTAAACGATTAGTACGACAGAGACGCGGCTCGTGTTTAAAATTAAATAAGACAGTTCAAACTTGGGATTGGGTCCATTCTCCAGCTTAGCTTCAGCATTGGTACTGTTGTTAAAATAATGTGTACGTAATGAACTGCAAATGCCTAATTACTTATCAAGGTTGACTTATTTTCGAGGTAAATATACACAATGGTTAATGCATTTACCTTTATTCTTGTAACATCTCAAGTTATTAAAGTTAGCAAGAACTTATCAATAAATTTTTAAGTTTAAAAATAATATTCAAGGGAGAAGTCGACGCGAGCCATTAGCGGACTGACGTGAAATTAAGCGAGCTGAAAATTTCATATTTAAATAGTGATTTCTTTCTACCGTTCATTTTAATTTGAAGTGTGACTGACGTCTCATTAATGAAACTTAGTTACAATGTCAAATGAAAATGGATGATTGGATGGAAAACATTAGGAACAAAAATTAATCGCTTAGTAAGGACACTTCAAAGCGTACGCTTTGAATGGGCATAATGGAGAATGCTCGACGGTCATAGTCGTGGAAAGGAGTGCTTATTTCTGTTTTTATATTTCATTATTGGCCCTCTCATCTCATATTGCACTCCATTCGAAATCATAGAGGCCGCCATAAAAGATTGAAACGTGAGAGGGGCATTTCAATGGAGTAATTGCAAGTGCATTTTTTTTTAATTCAATTCGCGTCGGCTTCGGTAAAGCTGGCATGCACTTCATTGATATCGCTATAAAGTAATGAGTTTTTTTAATCCTAAATTGCCAGTACTATTTTCATTCGCAACTATAAATGCTTAATACCATCTCCATAGCTTTTTATGGACATACTGAGCGTCCGTTACGAAGTTTTTGATACGGGCATGTAAATTTTCATGATTACTATTAATTGTGTGGAACACTTTTTTAATTCTCTTTTGGAAATTCACAGAAATAAAGATAGTACAACGTTACTACTTTGTAGTAAAAAAAATAAACTCAATTCAACTCAACCAGATGTTATATAATATTTTTTTTTCATTCACAATGATAATATTAGAATAATTGGAAATTTTCGATACCACATAGATTTATAGTTAATCATATAGTACTACATTTGAACCATCTGTATATAAAGTGACATTTGCGTTTACTTTGACATTAAGACATTAATCATTTCGCCGTAAATTACATTATCCAATATAATGTAAGTTCCTGGAGATTTTTTCAAGGTGATGACGAAGAAAATGGGCAATTACACGGCAGCATTACTGCGAGTCAACTAATGAAATTTGGAAAATACCAAATGGAAACTGAACTGCGTGGAGACATTTAACACATAGCTTATTTTTTAAACTTCATATATTGAGATACAATGAAATTTATAACATAGGGCAAATTTAATGCGTAATGCCAATTTATACCAGTCAATACTGCGGTAATGGCGATAGTTTGTGATAGGTGTGAAATTAATAAAAGTAAATAACTTGATGAATAAACATTGTGTACACGTGTTACATAACATGTTTACTCATATACATGCAACGCACACATATTCGTATAACACTTAGAAAAAAGTATTCGGCAGCCTCATCATAGACCGTTCGAAGATTTTTAAAAACACTCACGGGGAAATATTTATTTCACTATGTAGGTATACTTAATTTTTCTTAAACTAAAGTCTCTATTAAAATATGCATCTCTTGTTCAGGGTTGCTTAAAATCAAGCAACCCTTATGAAAGCACCTGCACGAAATTTTACTTGGCAGCGTCAAAAACAATAGTGACTCTTAAAAAAACAGTACACTAAGACAAGAAAACTATATGCTTGTATTATTCATGAACTGCTTTACTCTATGTATTAATAAGATTGTGGCAATTACTTATTATTATTGTAGAGGAAATTTAATTTTTTACTTCTATATAAAGATTAGTGGGACGTAAACGTGACTGGTGAAACGTGGGAGAGTACTACACTCCACTGTCCACCTCTTCGGAGATTACAAGTGTGACGTTACATTTACGTATATAAAAGTTGAACTGCTGAAAGAAAAATTATGTAATGTGGATTTTAAAAAATTTCAAAAGTTTCACACTATCTTTTATTATGCCGGTACATATGAGAATGTTCGCATCTCTAATGCAAGGAACACAGCAAGAGTTAAAGCAACTAAAAAAGCTAACCCTTTGTTACAAGACTCCAAATCTCTACAACGGTTTCAGTTTTCTTATTTCACAAGAACAAATGGTCGGCGCCGCTCCACGGGTTGCTTTTTCTTCGCATCTTCATACCGCGAGCTAGAAGCTGAGCTAGAGAATTCAGGCGCACGGAAAATTGTCTCGAAATACAATTAAAGTGTAACTTAATTTATTTTAATTTTAATCCTCGCCTGCCGCCGCGACGTGAATCATTTGGACCCCTAAACTGCTTTTAATATTCATTTCGGTGACTTAAGAACACGTTATATGCTAAGCTTCTTAGCAACGGTCATTATGGTTTCCGACAAATGATTTAAATATGAATTATTACAAAATTGTTTAAAAGAATAATTGAATACATTAATTGAATCTTTTTATTCAAAACTATTATAAAATCTTTAAAATTGCGGATACCTCCTTTAATTTTCAGCAATTGACCACGACTAGACAATTGCTATTAAATAAAAATTTGTTCCAAAATATCCACTAGACTAGAGTAATATCTTCTAGTAGCTAATTTTGATGAAAGTTGCTAAATTGTATCGAAAGGAAGAAAAACAACTTAAAATGTTTACATATTACATAGTTAATTTTGAATGTTATATTTTTCTTTACAGAGATTTTATAGCCAGTGTACTTTGTTAATGAAACTTTGATACGAAATAAAATTTATTTTATAGAAATTTGTAACATCGTTTATTTTATTAGTCAATGTTATTGATGTAAACAATATAAACATTAACGAAAATAAAGTACAATATATGACTGACAAATATAACTTCAAGCGTTTATAAAAATAAACTTAAAAAACACTTAAACTCAAATATATTGTAAACACATAGTACCTAATAATTATAGTTTAATGAGAAATAAACTTCTTTTAAACAAAATACTACATTTATTTTAATTATGTATTCTCATTTGTTGACATTAAAATAACATTTTTCACAAAATCGGACTCACAACGTGCGACATTCGAGCAGCAATGTGCGATATTATTGAAATAACTCAAACAATAATTTATTAAATCAACTCTTTCAAGAGCAATTAATAAATATTACACCATTCACAAAGATTCGATGACGAATCGATTCACAAATGAATTTAGCAATCGTGCTCAGTCACTTAAACCATCAATCATATAGAACTTAGTACACACAGCGTAGAGATCGCTTGAGAGTCTGTTACAGAGTAAATGGATTATGAATACTGTATTGACGCACTGGTTCTTAGTGCGATATTTTTATATGAACGTCTCATGGACTGTGAATGGTGGAAATTAAATTGCTTTTATATGAACGTATCCCGACACAGTTAGTGGCTATTGGAAGCAATCTGCGCAGGATGAAGGGCAACAATTGATGACTTCCGCCGCTTATTGGTAGAGTCACGACTATAACGATTTTCTTTTTCGCTCCCTTTTGTATGTATGTCGTATAATTGACATGTGATCATTATAAATATAGTCTACTCACTTGATCATTACTGATTTCTCTGTATTTTTATAGAGTCTATTAATATAGATTAATATTTCAAATCATTTTATTTTTACAACTATTGCTGTCACAGAGAAGATATTCAGAGAATAGCTTCCTGAAATTTATGTAGTCCAACAGTTTGTAATATTGAAGTAATAAATGAAGAAATAGCTCAAGTTGGGGGGCCCAATAACTCGTAATGCGGCGTTATCTTGCAAGAATTTGATTACGATGACAATGTTGAGATTTCAATTTTGTTGAGGTAATGAACGTTGCTGAGATTGTTGCGACCTTCCGTCTCGGGGCCACTTTGACCGCGTGCCTCGAGCGCCGCGGACATTCTCATTTCACTGGCGCAAAGCAGAACATAATCGGTCTTACGACCAGTTTGCGATCCAAAAACTATTTTCAACTTTAAAATACTTAGTATTCTATGATTTCTGTTTATCGAATACGCTTCTTTGAGCCTGAGTTTCATCTAATTCTAGATTTAATCTAAATTTAACATTTTTATTATACATTTTCCATCATATGTGACCGCATCTGTCTAGTCAGATCGACGTGAGCAAACGCCAACGTGAATTCGACCATATTGACATGACAATAGCCAAATCATAGATACAAATTGGTCGAAATTCGCAAATCTCTCGTAATCAAATTGCTCTGCATCGTTTGTGGACAACTGAGTGCTGTTCGTGTCTGTGAATGAAAATGTACAATAATTTAATGTTATGTAAATTGAAAGTACTTTATATTATTTACATAATTTACATAAAAGTAAATAAAATAAACATGTATACCCATAGCTATAACTTTTATGTGCCTAAATATATCCCTTTACGTTTGCTTCTATTTAAATAATTATAGTACTATTCTATTCTATACTATTCTATTCTATTTAGATAAATATATTACATTTTAAATATAGTAAGTCTACGACAACAAACAGACCGCCTATGCCTTTAAACTTTCCAATTCTGAAAGATATAATGATTATGATTTTTGATTTGATGATACAAAACACAGTAAAATCATTTATTTAAAACCTTTTATAGCGCATTCGTCTCTCATGGCCCTCTTCAAATGTGCTTTATTTCTCTTTGTGCTGTTAATTTGAGTATAATTAATAGGTGTAATCGTGAACAATTTATAGTGCTCCACATAATTGCTATGGACTGTCCAGAAGACCAATATTGGGAGAGCACTCGACTGTGCGCTAACGAGATGCGAGTCTAATGAACTTGAAATCCTGCGTTACCATTTCGCATAATGTGTAACAGTACGGTAGAAAAGCCGAAATGGATATGAAACTGAATTTCAGTAACGCCAGTTGAGGAATAAACGTCAGATATAAAAGATGCTTTATAATATGGGGTTCTCAAGCGCAGCTTTAAAAATCCCTTCAAGGCTTGCATTGATTAATTGCTCTGATGTTGCAGATGTTTAAAGATGATGGTAAGCACTCACAAACAAGTGGATCGACTGCCCATTTACCACATCTTCTACTATGAAAAAAGCTACATAAATTCTGTACAAATACACATTGTAACTGGGACCTAGTTCCAAACGAAAATCTCTTACTGTACCTACCAAAAAACCGTCTATTACGACCATTTTTGTATCCATACTTTTCTAACATAAAAAAATTATGAAGCATCTTCGAAATTTACCCACTGTTTTAAAAGCTTTAGTGTACAATATTAAAATGACAAATAAGTAGCAGATATTACAAATAAGTAGCAAAGAATATCATTGCAAATTAAAAAATTATATACATGTCAATCTTCAAATGACTTCCAACATAATCTACGAATAGTCAAAGTAAATGTAAATTCTGCTTATTTATGTTATAATAATAACAACATGAATATTTTTATGTCTCCTCTCGAAATGAGATATGTCAAAGCCATGGCACGCCACGCTGGCCAAGTGTCGGTTGGCATATTTCACACTAACATTAAGCTTACGGATTTAACGTCACCAAATTTAAATAACAAATTTTATCATCACACAGCATTAAAACGCGTCCGAGATATGGACGTTAGTGGCTCTACGGGACATCGATTGTGATGACGCGTATCTGATGCGCTTTTCGTTGCACTATAAGCTGATGCGTTTGTGGGAATGAGCGGGAATTTGTAAATCGGATTAAGTGGATAAATGTTGATGGCCGATCGACGATTTGACAGTATTTTACTGTACCAACCATACATCTATATCATAGAAACGGGGCGGATTAGATACAAAATACGTTAAATAAAACAGACTGAAAACTATGTACGTCTAATATACAAGCGAGCTTTTTGGAGAAGCAAGCTATATAGCTTACGATTACGATGTCGTGCGCACACGTCGGTTGCACACAAGGACATATTAAAAATGTGGATAATATTTAAATAAACGTAATTTGGTATAGAAGCTCCCACTTTGCTTTAGACAATCCAAAGCAGCGGTGTTCTAGTGTTGTATTTCAGTTAGAACATCCTCCTAAACCAAATGTCACGAAAGGTGAGATAAGGGACGTGGTAACACTTAACAATGAGTATTAAAAAATTTAATACTGTTATAAAATAACTAGACTCACGCCTTATTTCATGATGGGACGTAAATGTAGCTGGTGAAAAGTAGGAGTATACTACACTTCTTTGCCTACCATTTCAGCGATTACGCGCGTGATGTTACGTGCTCCCCTTATTGTTTGACGACAGTAAGAACCCTTTGTCGTTGCTATTAATGCCGCAGAACATCAACTATTTCCGTTGCTAAGCTAAGCTGCTTGCATTTTAATGTTACAGTTTAAAAATACACACTAACACAAGATAACATTTGTTGTAGGTAAAGCATTGATCCTAACCAAAATGTTATCCTGTTCATGATACAACTTTCATTTTTGCCACTTGTAGCAAATCCCACGAAATTCGTAGGCATTTAGACACCTCTAGTGAGGTTATATATTTAAAATCTGAACACTTATCATAGAACCTTAATGGGTTAATAAAATTGCACAATGCGCTTTTGTTAAAATGTCACCTTTTACTTACGATAATTAATATTTAACGAAAGACAGACACTGTCATATGCACGGTGGCATTAACGCAATATTTTTTAGAGTCCAAATCAAATCTAAGGACTACGTTAGAATATGTTTGAGCATCGCAGATGAACCTCAGCTTATAACTCGGGATGCCCACGCACAGCGCCAACCATTCGTCATGGATATCAGTGACATTTGCATAAAATATGAATATGACGCCAATTGTGACATAGATAAAATCATATAAGAATTGAACTTCTTGGTAAAATTCTATCTGAATTTATAATATCGTCCTCACTAAAGTTTTATCCGGTTCAAATGCACGTAAAGAGTTTCCAAACTCGAGCTACTTATTCATCCGGCCAAAATTTACCGCCAACGGAACCCACGGAGAAGTGTAGCGACGCAATAAATTTGTCATTCATTCATTTCCATTCCAAATGTCATCCGCCCAAGATTATGTGACGTTTTAATAGGTCAGAATTAGCATAGGAACGGGCTGGGCTCTATTTTATCATCAGAATACAAATAGAAATAGAGGGCGCTTATGCAGTAATCCGTGTGTAAATTTCATGTACTCATAATTTGTTTATTAGACACAGATAATAAGTCTGTATTGCTATGTCTATTACTTGCAATATACTTTCTTTAGATAATATATTTTTAATGCCATATTTACACAGAAATTATTTTATTCATATATGTATTATGTATATATATTTTTGGCACACGAAGCATTCTGCTTACCCCATGCAAAACCGGACTTGATATTGTCATATAATAGTATTAATTAAAAAAATGTAACCTTTTTTAGCAGTAATATTTAGTATATGTAAATATCCGTTTTGTTAATCCTTTTTGATAGTCGATATTTACATGACCTTTCTTTATACAAAATTATCCGTTATAAATTTGGGCAACATAAACGAGTAAATGCTAATAAAACTAAATAATGTAATAATAATACTAAATAATATAAGCATTCTATATTATTCGTACGCCGAGAAGTGAGTTGAATCATTACGTGTTAATATTATCTTAGATGTTATGTCTCACGAAGAGGTAAGCCTATACGTCAGTAATGGATCATTCAAGACTTCGGACGCTTGAAACGGTCTTGGCGCATCGTTCGTCGCCGTTCCAATTCATCTTTAATAGCCGGATTCCGCCCAATGACTTACTTGTTTCTTTGTTATTTCACACACAGTCGCATTTGGTTGCTGAAATAATATTAGGAACACAATATTTATAAAGTAGGCGACGATAAACAGGAAACTATTTGTTAAGATTATATCCTTTGCTTCTTGTGAAGTGTGAAAATTACTCTTTTAATAATACATCATTAAAAAAAAAACAAAATATTAGCAATGACATTAAATTTAAGTCTCTGTATCGGAATTAGTGACTTTAAAATAATTTATAAGTTTACCACCTTTTCTACAGTGCGACTGAATCGTAACTGTGAAGCGTGGCAGTTTATTACATTCCTCTGCCTACCTTTGCCGAGATTACAGGCGTGATGTTACGTATGAGTTATTAATACTAATCATATTTTATTGCAGTTAGCAGAGTGACGTGGTAATTGTTACTGATCAATTAAACTACTGGGACTAAACCTTTACCACGACGAGCAAACGTCTGCTGAGACTGCAATTGTGCGTGAGGGCATTTGTATGTGCTTAGATGATTGTATTCTTTATATCCCCACAGTATTGAAACGTATACATCAGACTTTATGATCAAGGAACCACAGAGACGCTACTCTTGGTTCTGTGTCGTTGTAAATCAGTCTTTAGTGCATATACGGTTCTTTAATAGTGACCGAATTTAGACAAGATATCATTCTTCTCGTCTTTCTCTTGTAAAAAGTGCAGCAAACATGCAAGCAACAGTTGCTAATTGATGTTACCACATAATTAATCATGAGCATTACACATCTAACAAGGTTTTATCAATAAAACAGTGAATGTTGCTAAATACGTTTCCTATTTCAGTGTGATTACAGATCGGCCGTCGCACTCGGGGACGAAGATAGTCGCCTGTACTGTAGTACTTTTGTATACAAGAAAACCTACAACATCACACTCATCAGACCGAAAGTCCACTTTATCTGTTCGCTGAACTTTTCATCCACCAACCAGAACCAAATATTGCTATTGTATATGGCTATTTGCTTTGTGAATTGTTAAATGTTTTTTTTATGAATCTTCATTCTTTGATTAAACAACATTTTTTAGGATACACAATATAAAAATGTGATAGTTTTTACAATAGTGTTGCTTGATTTAATGGTAACATCACGTCGGTAATCCAAAACAAGCTAGGCAGAGGAATGTAGTACACCCGTAAATGTCACCAGTTACGTTTACGTCCCATTATAATATAGGGGGTGAGCTTTTTGCCATACACCGGGCACAACCCAAAACTCCGAACCACCACAAAAAAAAATGTCTAGAAATTCTAGTTAGAAAACCAGATAGCGCCCGACACGAAATTCAAACTCGGGACCTCTCAATCGGCAGTTGCGCCCGTAACCACTCGTTCAACGATGTAGTCGATTTAATGGTTAGAAAAAGGTCTGATTTATCTAAATACGTAAAAAAAAACGTAACATCACGCCTGTAATCCCCGAAGAGGTAGGCAGAGGAATGTAGAACATTCCCACGTTT
>DWDU01002757.1:0-12341 GCA_018245575.1 Jemadia suekentonmiller
TAAGTCTACATGTATATGGAATTGAGAAAAAAAAAACATATTTTTATTATCGTTGATGAGTGATAGATTGAGATATTTTTTTTTTCGACAATGTTAATGCATTTTTTTACATATACAAAGAATTTGCATATAATTCTATTATATTGTATATAATATTCTACTTAATTTTGTATATTTATTAACGTACAGGTAACAAGAATCTTTTTCTTTTGTCTCTGACGCGATATTCATAAAACATTATTATTATTATTATTATGTAAGCCGCCACAACAGATGCAAAAAGATCAGCGAAAATTCTTATATGATTAACTTCTCTCTCTTTCGTTAAGTATCAATTTTAAAAAGAAAGAAATTAAGTAAGAAACGTTCATTGGTGACTTGATATCTCTGTACAATTTAGCTACACAATATGTTATTTTCGCCGTACCGTTCATTGTGTTAACAATATTAAAATTTAACACTCACCACTCGCCATAGGAACGAAAGAGAATAACTTACAAAAGTAAAAGAACAGAAGAGAAGAGAAATGAAAAGGAAAGAAAAAAAAACGTGGACAATATCATCTATAATCATAATCAATAATAATAATATTAATTAATCAATTAATAAAAAAAAAATATTAATCCAACGTCCACGCCTAAGCCCATCGACTAACAACTATGTTTTAATACGGGAGCCACACCAGTGTACTACGCGACGACGCGGCGACGTCACGACGCGACGACACGACGCGGGTCCGACCCGACCGAGCGACAGCAGTCGCATGATAATTACCAATTAGCAATATATTAAACGTGTCTATCTGTTGGAATGGCCGGGCCGCTTGTCGCAGTCCTCCAAGCACCTGCAGTCCTCGGTGATCGAGTCCAGCGACATGAGGCTCTCCTGGGACAGCCGCAAGCACGCTCTGCACCTGGAGTCCACAGAGGTGCCGCTCTGCGAATTCGCATCCTCCGACACCGACTCCAGCGACTTCAAACTCTCCACCGACGTTATTTTATAGGATCTTCTAAATTCCGCTATCTCCTCCTCGCTCATGTTCAACGCCAACAGTGAATCTCTCGCGATTTTCCCCAGGGAGGACACTTTCTTCTTCTTCTTGCCGTGAACGGAGTCCATTTTGGACAGCGGACTGGGTTTGTTGAGGCTCTCGGGCAGCGACTTAGGACTGGAGCCGCTCCGCGAGCGCAGCTTGTTGCGTCTCTGCGGTATGTCGCGAGGGGTGGTGCTGCTCTCTGGCACTTTGAAAGCTATGGTCTTCGTTTTCGGACTGTCCTTCTCGGTGTCCCCACGTTTCGACAAGTCCTCCAGTGAGTTGCATTTCTTCTTGGCCCTCTCGGGTATTGACGACATCATGCCCTTGAGTTCCAACGTAAACACCTCGGGCATCTCCAGCGCCTCGTCGATTACCAACTCCGGGGACAGATCCATTAATTGTTCCTTTGTCGCTGCATGTTGCAGTTCTTGCGCCAGGGACTCTTGTTGCGACTTCACGTCTAATATTAAATGCTCTGTATCCGGTTCAAAGTCCTGATTCTCGTATATCAGATAGGACAGAGCATCCTTCCCCAGATCAACATTGTCGAGAACGTGAGTTTTGTCAGGCACCCTCTCGTACTTGTCGGGTCCCTGGACTAGTCTTTCGACGTGTCTCTCCGTTGGGTTGTCAACGATCTTGACATCGTCAATGTACGCCAGCTGGATACAATTATCCGCTGCCTCGTCACATGTTTCGTCTATAGTTGCGATCGGCGCTAATTCGCTCCGGGGCTTGTTCTCCTCGGTTTTGACTTCGGGCTTTTCCAGCAGCGGCGCTGACACCTCCCACAGCGTGTTCACAACTGGACTCGTCACTTGCCTGTCCAGATCGAACGGGAGAGCGCTAGCGGTGCTCATGTTGGACATTATAGTATTTTCTGGGCTTATATTTTCCTTGATCTCTCTGAGAACTTTCATCGGCAGTTTGTCCACCGGTTGTCCAGCATCTGGACTTGGTTGCTTGTCAGTATTTTCGGAACCTGAACATTTTAGTACTGCAGCGAAAGTTCTAGGTCGGATCGGTTCGATTACTTTTTCATCTAACTTAACTTCTAACACTCCTCTCTCCTCTGCGCCGGCGCCGCGACCGTCGGCCGCCGCCGCGCGAGGGCTATCGTATACGTTTTTATTCAAATCGTTGGGCATTATGAGATCTATATTATCACACGCTCCCGCAACATCTCTGTTGCCGTTCGAGCTTGCGCTGTCCACACTCTTCACGCTTAAAACTAATTTTTTTTGTACTAAATTGTCATCGGTGGTAAAATCGGTAACTTTAACTATGTTTCTATTTCCCTCTGTGGTCCTCTCCGTCTCTAGATCGTCACTCTGCTCGTTGGCTTGTGGGAAAGATTGGAACTCGCTCAGCGTATTATCCGTGTCAGTGGAAGGCGTTTTGCTGTCGAGTTTCTTCGAAAATGACTCATCGACAAAAGACACCTGCACCCTTTCGGACAGAGTCGAGTCCGTCGCCTCGGACAAACTGTCTCTATCTTCTTTGTCATCTTTCTCGCTCTTCTCCGTATTGCTGGTCCAGGACCAGAAGGAGCTTGTCAACGACGAGTCTTTCCTTGGCGGTGTGCCCGATGCCGATCTCTTATCATCTTCGCTTTGTGATCTCGAGAATATGCTGCTCGGATGATGGAAGAGACTCAATAACTTCTCGAGATTCGTTTGCAATTTCATTTCCATTCTGTCCGGCTCCGGTTTTGGTACATGGAAGCTAGCAGAGGGCGCTACCCACGATATCTTTCTCACTCTGTCTAACCCCTTGGCCTTGAGCGCGGGCACGTCCAGCAAGCTGTTCGTCCTCTTCGGCGACGAGGTCAACGTCTCCTGTAAACATTCCTTCTTGACTGTCTCTTTCAGACTCGAGTTGTGCGTCAACGTGCCCTCGTTTGACGACGGATCGTTATTGTCGGAGTGATGTTGCAGCGAATACTCGATCCCCGAGTCGGCGGATGTGACCATCACCTTCTCCTGCTTAGCACACTCCAAGGAACTGACGCTAGCTTCCAAACTGGACAAGGAGCCGTGTAGTTTCTTCCCGCCAAATGTAATAGGGGACACGCTCTCGTTTGAACTTACCGATATGTTCAGTGGATTTACTGGCGTCATCTCACTGGTAGATTCTAAGCTGCTCTCCGCAGACAAGTGATCTCTCCGCCTGTCCAATTCCGTATCGGATTCCACCGATTCTCTTATAATGACCGGTTTCGTTCTATTTTCACCAGCGTTCAAACTCTCCATGGAGCTCCCAGATATTTCCAACGACGAACTACTATCACAAAAGGCACTATCGGGCTTCCGCTTCATCAATCTAGAAACTTCTAGATCTGGGCTATCGAGACTCGATTCACTCTTATTTTTCTTTAAAACTACGCTATCTCTTGTTATGCTACCAGGTACAATGTTATATGTATCTACATTACACTCGTCTGTTTGTGTGGAGTCGTTTCTGACTTTCTTTGTCTTGCAGGAAAGATCCTGCATTTCTTGAATTAAGTTACCGAGGTCCTCAGTGATGGCTTCAATTTGTTTTATAACAGCACCACTCTCCACACAAACAGACTCTTTTACATCCCTAAACTCGTTTATTTTATTTACATCACAAACATTTTGGTCATAATGTACTTTGGCTGTATCGTTAACACTACAAACCGTCTCTTTCTTCACCGTCACTGCCACGTCCACATCTAATATCTCCGTCTCGCTCACGCCTACACTATTCTTAACTAATTTCGTCTCTGTCTTTAACACTGTGTCGTCACCAACATGAGTTATTGATTCATTGTGAGACAACTCCTCAGTTTTATCATTGAATATATAACTGTCCTTGTCGCACATAGCGCGATCAGTAACAGAGTCGCTCACACTTTTAGCTACACTAGTTTCAATTAACCTATCACAAACAATGTCACCGGTTATCCCTGTATTCTCACTCGACACTGTTTCAAAATCGCGACTCTCTTCGCTCGTACCACTCGGAGCGCTTCTGACATCATCACCTTGAATGTCACTGGTTTCAACAGTCACTTCAACAACACTTTTGTCGTCGTCACATGATGCGGTCACGACCAACTGATCGGCCGGCTTCAGTTCAGCTTCTGAAGTTGTTACGTCACTATCAGTCAAAATATTAGCAGTTTCCGTAGCACTAACAGCTATCGGAACTCTCTCTATAGCGTCTAGATCCTTCGAATTATCTCTCTTACGAGCTACATCGGCTTCTTCTTCAAGTTTTTCGCCAATCTCTTCGTTTGATTTTAACGTGTTCGTTTCTTCCACTTCTAACGCTGTTGCTCCTCGTTTTTTACTTGTTAATGAATCTTTATTCACATCGTTCGATTTATTTTCGGTTTCTATACAAATTGGTATTGTTCTACTTATATTATCGCTTAAGTTACTGGTTTCTTCTATACTGGGTGCTTCTATTTTCGATTTTTCATCCGTATCCGTACCGACATTTATGTTCCTACGAACGTCTGCCAGCGGTTCCATAACGCGCTGAACAGTAAACACGCGCGTTGGGGTGAGCGCTGGCATAGTGCTATTCCTACATGCACCTTCCATATTGTATATACTATACATCTGTGGGGTATACATCTGAACTGCAGGCGAACTGACTTCTGCCACCGTGTTCACAGCTTCGCTGCCGATTGTTCCAGACTCAATTTCGCTTTTCACATCTGTGTTATCGTCTGTTGATGTATTAGAATCATTACTCGTTTCACTCAGGGACCTCGTTTCGACGGTATTAATTACGGCCTGCGTTTCACTATTTCCTTTAGGTTTCATATCTGTTTGTATCGTTTCAGTCTCCAGCGGCTCCGTTTTGTAGCCGACAGGAACGATACCAACGGAACAGCTCTCAGGCGTGCTCACAGTGAACCTCGTATTTATAATTTTCCGTGGTGTATTACTAGCCGGACTGGGTACACTCGTCCGATCGCTCGGCGCTTTCCTGTCGCTGTCAGGTGTGCTTCTGAACGGATCGACGTCCGGCCTGCTGACCGTGAAGCGCGCGACGCTGCGGGCCGCGCGGGCCGGCGGCGGGCTGCAGCGGGCCGCGCCGGGGTCGCTCCTGGAGCTGCCGGGCCGCGCGCTGGGCGTGTACGTGGCGTCGTAGTTTCTCGTCACGGAGAACCTCGACGAGGACACCTTGCGCGGCTGCGTCGCGGGGTGCACTTGTATTCTGGGCGGCTCCACCACCTGAGACGATAGACATGGGACGTTAAAAACCTTTAATTATTTAATGAACCTTATTAATATTTTATTATAACTTGAATCATTATAAAAACTACCAATAATACTGTAAATTTCTATTGATCTAACCACATAGTACAATATTTATCGACCACTTTGATACATACACAACAGAAGAGCCGGTTTATCTGTTTAATATAATATTAAAGACTCGCCTGTACGACTTTGAAGCGAGAGGGCGACGGCGTGGGCCGGGGCGGCGTGGCGGGGCTGGAACACGAGCTGTCGGTAGAAGACTCCCGGTCCGGAGTCACTCGGGTCACCTGTACAATGACATTCATTTAAGTGGGTCTATTTATATACCTATCGGAGCTCGGTGATATTAGTTAATTCAGTACTCAGCAACAATGCTTAGAATAACATACTTTTAATTGATCTTGAGCTTGATCTGAGCCGAGTAGGAGACTAGTACAAGTCGAGTACTATTGGATATTTTTAATTAACATTACTTCTTAAAATTTCTAGTAGTGGCTTAGTCTAAATTTGTGCCCAATGCATTGTAAATGGCTCACCCCATATTCATTAAAGGAAAGTAAACAGAACGTGTAACGGTAAGATAAAACGTGTGGGTGTTCTGAGGTCATAGGCGTGAGTTACGTTATACATAAAATTATATTCTGTATTAACATATCCATACATAATTATCAAATATTTTTGAAACCGCGCGGCTATCAGTGACATACTAGGACGTGTAGTGCACCGATCTGATGTCCGGTAAAACGATTGCGCTAAATTTTGAATTATAATGTAGATAAATATTTCAAATGTAGTCACATTTCATGTGTTCTCATTTGTCCTTTATGCTGGTACGCTAGCTAGCTGGGGCGGTACTTACATAGAACCTGGAGTGCGGGTGCTGCGGCGGCACGGGGCTGCCGGCGGGCGACGGCGCGGGCGAGGGCGCCGGCGAGGGCGCGGGCGAGGGCGCCGGCGACGGCGACGGGGAGCGCAGCCGCGCGCGCCGCTCCTCGTCCGACGGGCCCGGCTGCCACGCAATACTTAGTTACATATTTTTTCATCCAGTTCTTATGCACTCTTCCAAGTACACAAAAACAACATCCATCCAATAAAATATTTTTCATGGTGTGACATTTAACGTCACAGGTGTGATGGTGTCCTTACTACACTGCTCTGCTTACCTCGTCGGGAAACACACGCGTGATGTTTATTATAATGAAAAAATTTAACGTCATACATTATTCGTTTCTTGGTCTGTCTAGGTGATACTCGATTGTAACATGTCTTTAAGTATTGTTAGCAATAGTCTATGGTGACCATAATTATATCACTTATAGATTAGATGATTCACTCGGTGCTTCCATAGGAAATACAATTTTACTTAGATTTATTTAACTATAGCATATAGGGATAATTTTATAACAAGGAGAAGTCTTCGTGACTGGAAAACTTATAAATATCATGTGTATTGTCCCACTGTTGCGACCTGACTGTCGTCGGCTTCATAGAACATTACCAATAGCAATCGGCGGGGGAGGCGGCGCGCTCACCTCGTGCAGGCAGGGCGGCGCGGCCGTGTGGCACGTGAGGCTGATCTTGCGCAGCAGGCGCGCGGGCGGCGCGGGCGGCGCGGGCGGCGCGCGCGCGGCGCTGCGCTCGTTGCGCCGGCACAGCGCCGCCAGCTCGCCCGCCAGCTGCGCCGCCTGCGCCGCCTGCGCCGCCTGCGCCGAGCCCGCCTGCACCGCACCGTATCGATCATATTTATCGTCACCACCGGCTTGTCTCGCTCCACTGCTGAGCATTATCCCACCCGAACGGAGAACATTTTTGCCCATAAGCGCTAGCTACTACATAAGCTAGCATAAGCCTACGCTACTGCCCGTCAACGGCACAGCATTTAGCTATGCCTCGGAAAGCTGCCCTATACCACGATCACTTACACAAGTATATAATAAACTTAAGAAACTTATATGTCTCTTTATTAACTTTTAGAAACTGAAGCGCAGGCTCTGCGTCGTTCAACATCATACAACCATATCATCATTGCGCAAGATTTCATGAACGTACAAATAAATCTATATATACAGATGAATAAAATTGGAGTGTCTGCTTGTAATATTAAAATAACATCGATTTACTAAATGCATATGTATGTATACATGGTACATATGCCAAAATAGTTCACTATTTTTGTCTATCTGTCTGTTTGTTTCTTCCAGCTCATGTCTGGTACTGCTGGACCGATTTTGACGGGACTTTCAGTGGTAGATAGCTGATGTAATAAGGAGTAACTTACACTACTTTACCCGAACGAATATATATGAAACTTACAGCTGGCTCGTCAAGGTCAATTTGAGTGAGTGTCGTGTTGTCCTTCATGGCATCGCAAAGGGCCTGCAAGGTCTCCAGGCCCAGTCTATTATCTCGCAGATCCAGCCTCTGGAAGAAGAAGAATATTCAAAAAATTATTTATTTGCTAAATATTATTCCAATCATGTTTACATATCTTGTTCTGTTTCATTGGCAAGGTACATACAACTGTTTGGCAAAAATCTGTTTGTCAAAAGCATTGAAACACTATTAAGTTAATGATAGAAATTATTATATAATGTAACTTGGTAACAATAATTATTATATTTTCACATAAGGTCCTTGTTATGACGACAGTAAAAAGCTTGTCAAGCTTGTAACGACGGATATTTCGATACCGGGAGCGCTGTGCTCGGGTATCGTGCTATACTGCTAGGGATAGTGGTTTCTTTTTCACCGAGAATAAATAAAAAAAATACACATCTCGAATTGATCGTAGTATTAAGAGAACTTCTTATTGCTACGTCCAATTCAAGATATCCCTAAGATATAATTAATAAGGCAGCCGGTTTGCGCACCTGCAGCCGCGGCTGCGCGCGCACGAGCGCGGCCAGCGCGCGCGCCGCGTCGGGCCCGAGGCGCGCCGCCTGCAGCCCCAGCGACAGCAGCGCGCCCGGCGCCGCCGCCAGCGCGCGCGCCGCCTCGCCGCCCAGCGCGTTGCGCCCCACGTTCAGCACGCACAGCGACTGCGACGACCGCTGCCCGCACGCCGCGCACACGCCGCACGCACGCCGCACGCACGCCGCACGCACGCACCATGATGACGTAACACAAACGTTATAATGTTTATAAAATAATAGTTTTAATTGTATAAAAAATTTAAAAAATCCATGACTGGTAACGCCATCTATCGTTATAGAACATAAACAGCGTTGTTTTAACAAGTTAAGTCTAAGTCCAGACCAAATTAAATTTTAATAGAGTTATAAAATTGAAGACTAAGTAAGATAAGATATGATCGTATTCATTCCTCAAAATCAGAAGCACAAGAAGCAAGTCGTTGGGTACCTTTAAAATAACACCTTTCCACTTTGAAATGTGATTAACGATATTTATATGTATTTCTTATGTCAATTCAAAATTTAGTCATAAATGGCTCAATGCACGCTTACCAAGACTTTCGCTAAATTCTGAGCGCAATTCCACGTCAGCTGATTGTTCCATAGCACAAGGAACGCGAGACCTCTCGCATCGTACCCGCCCACTAGAAACAAACTTACGGCGTCACCAAATCGTTACATTTTAATACTAAGTACTATCTACACTCAACTTAAGCAGCTAAATAATAATTCACGACAACTATTCATATTATAAACAATAAATTGTTATTACATCATTATTCCAGGACCCGTCTGGGGATTGTCAAGATTGAAGTTATCCTAAATTTATTATTTAGAGGCTTAAGCAAATCACTTCCATATGCGAGCACATCGGCCCTAGAAGCTCCTACATATTTTACAATAAATATGTAAGTGATAATCACCATTAATACGCTTACTAGCATTCCCCTGTTATACAAGGGTCTACTCATCATTAATTAACACAGTTGACGTAGCTCACGGGACGCTAACGATATCAATAAAGATGTATGTACATATCCACCGGATATATTTGTATTGTTACTCACGGGACACGTGGTGGGGGGAGAGCGGGGACGCGGCGGCCGAGGGCGGAGTCTGAGCCGCCTGGTCCACCAGCGCGTCCGCTATGTGTGCCAGGCCCGAGTCCTGGGGCAAGAATGAACAAAAATTACATTTTTATCAAATGCCGTTGAAGTAAATGATATAGACTGTGTTTATTATTAATCCATGCGATATATGCACTCTGGCTTTAGAAAATATGTATCTGTTCTCTAATTAGTAGACGTATAAGTGAATGTGTCATTCACATTAAATGAATACACTTAACGGAACAGCTTAACGGAATAGCTGTGTGATTGGTTGTGTCCCAAATTATGATCCCACGAACTAAGTGTGGGTAGCGATTGTAGGAGATAGTAGACAGCGCGTGGCACCTGTATGAGGTTGTTGGAGAGGTCGAGCAGCTGGATGCGCGTGTTGTAGCGCAGCAGCGAGCCCAGCTGCGCCGCGTCGGCCGGCAGCAGCGCGTTGTCGCCCAGGCGCAGCTCGCGCACCGAGCTGTTGGACTTCAGCGCCTTCACTGCAACAGCGGCGCGCCCGCCAGCGGTGAGTCGGGCCGACGATGTGGTCGTGTCAGGTGTCTTTGTGTATAACGCATATGTATGTATATATTGGCCTGATTAAATATCTCGATGCGGGATGTATCGAGTGTGGAAAATCATATAGGATGGAAGCGTGGTGTCCGGTGTCTAAGAACGGGAGTGTTCGGTGTGGAGCGAGCGGCGCGGTGTGCAGCTGACCGAGGCTGAGCAGCGGGTCGCCGGCCAGGTCGGCGCGCTGCAGGCACAGCGCGCGCAGGCGGCACGCCAGCGGCCGCAGCGCGCCCGCCAGCACCGGCGCGTGCGCAGCCTCCAGCGGCGCCTCCGAGATCTCCAGCTCCGACAGCTCCGCGCTCTGAACGGACAAAAAGTCACATAAAATATGTTTGACTAATGTTATGCCGACAACGTCTTGTTAACCGCTATGGTGCTGCCATCTGTTACACAACCGCGGTGCCGCTGCCCACAATAAAGCACATTTTTTGTGGGGAAGGTCGGCTCTACATAAACCGAGAGTCGCATTACGCGGTGGTTGCTGAAGTCTTCATTGTCACAAAGTTCACATATATAAGACAATTAAGACAGACCAAATACGCCTCATTTTGATAATATGATTAATGTGAATATTTGTAAGTTTGTTTTTCGATTACTCTCAAGCGATTTAACGGATTCGAATATAATTCAGCTGGACGACAATTTGTATCCTAAATAATTAAATAGATTATGTTTAAACGCATGCAGTTATACGCCCAGCGTGGGGTTATGGGCGTCACCTCTCAGGGGAGGTAAACCTCCAGCAGTGGACTGCATTGATCGACGATGATGATACGCGGTTAACATAAAATTGATACATTAAACTGGTTCAAATAAATGAAGAAACACTAGACCTTACTAGGATTTTATTACCTTCTTGATCATTCTAGAAGCGGACTGCCACCCTCGTACGCCGTACTGCCGCGGCCCGCTGATACACAGCGCTGCCGCCGTCTCGTAATATTCCAGCATATCGAAGATCGCCTCCTGGAATTTTTTTGAAAAATATTCAAATGCCACTCACAACAAAACAAAGAGTGAACTGGAGATCGACAGAGCATGTGGTTCCGGGTTCGATTTCCGGATGTGCGGCTAAAGGAATTACGGATTAGCCACCTAGTTCATTGCACCTGTCTTTACAGTTTTTTTTTATATATACATAAATAATAGACAACTTTCAGATACAGACTGAAGGTAAATTTAGCGAAATCTTTGGTTAAAAAAGTAGCTCCGAAAAATTTCATGGCTATGCCGGCTTCGATGTCTAGATTCTGTTCCGATATCCTTTCAAGAGTCGGTAATCCTTGTGGAGCGTGCTGCGAGGCATCTCCCAGTTGCAGGACGAGAAAGCGAATTTAAGAAAGAGAGCCATATATAAAAGAGAAGCGGAGAAAAGGTGTACTAACAGCCCCCTCGTCGTCCATCTGCACGTGGTCTATGTCCACTCGGCGGAACTGGACCTTCCGCAGCAAGGCCTCGAGCGCGTCGGCGGGCGCGGAGCCCAGCAGCGCGCACTCCGACAGCACGAGGCGCGGCGCGCGGCCGTCGCCGCCGATCGAGTTCTCCGGTAGCTCCTGGAACGGATCGCGACAAGATGATCGATCAGTACAACACACACCTCAGTTCTATCCAGTTGGATCATTATCTGCCATGAAGGGTGGGAAGGGGGGAGAGTGAGGGAGGGAGAGGGGTAGAGACTGACCCGTATCTGCTCGAGCACGGAGTCGATGGGCGGCGTGTTGTGGAGGCGGCACGCGTCCAGGTACTCGGCGGCGAGCTGCGCGCGGCTCGTCGCCGGCACTGTGGACGAGTCAGACCAGCGCTCTGTCACCATGTAGGAATTACGGTAACACCTTATTCACTATTAAACGTTTCGTGAATATTTTATACACAGTGTTCTTTCAAGTGTTGCGCGGCGACCCCGCTGCGATGTGCGGGATGTCATGCGGAAAGAAACTTAGCTGGTGAGTTGGGTCGGTGCATAGTTCAATCGTGTAATGCTTCTTAACCTCGTCTACCTTTTTTCAGACCTAATGATAGCAACGTACGGAATGTGGATTTGGGCCCTGTACATAGAAAATTTCTAACACTTTCCCCCAAATGCAATATAACGTATAACATAACTGGCGTAATGTGTCAGCACTAGACTTCTCTGCCTCCGCCTCGGGGAGGAACGGGCGTGAACTTGTATTATATAATATTAGAAATAACGAGTCCTAACGAGCGAAGAGCGTGCGAGGCTGTACGGGCTGCAGTACCGCAGAGGTCACGCGAGCCGCGCGCGAAATGCAATTTACTGGGTTGCAGCGAAGCCGGAGCCGGTGACATCATACCATGTATGTGCATTACTTTGGCCATACGTTCTCAAAGCCCTGTTCACCATTCATAATGACCTCCGCAAAAAAAAAAAAAAAAAAAAAAGGGGGGGGGGGGTAAAATAACAGAGGAGTCTAAGACCAACCGGGGACGGTTTTCGATCGGAAAAAATAGTGGCCGG
>DWDU01002758.1:0-12340 GCA_018245575.1 Jemadia suekentonmiller
ATCGCCGTTTGAGATCTACATTAAATTAATTAATTTTACGCAAGCTTTAATATAATAACTTTTAATATAAATACGAATGTAAATCTTTGCTTATTATATTTATATCGATTCATAGTGAAACATTATCACACATTCGTAGTTACAGTAGGCATTGATTGTAACATGACGCCTGTAAACCCAGATCAGATAGGCAGAGGAGTGTACTACACTCCCCCGTTTCACGACGTTTACGCCTCACCATGGAATAGTGAGTGAGCCTGTTGCTATTCGCTCGCAGACTCCGAGTGACTTCTAGAATGTCAACTTGAAATTCTGAATCAGAAAAACCTAATAGTGGCCGACTCAGAAATCTAACTCAGTATCAGCAGTCGCGCTTTGCAAAAACCAACGACGCAGTCTATTGAAGGAATTGAAAATTTGTACAATTATCATATTTTACTACACAAAACTAAGGATTTATTAATAACTGTCAATTTTATTAATAACTGTCAAAAAGGGCAAAAACTTATTGTGCTTACAATATCGTTTAGAAAATTTGGAAAGGGTTAACTAAACGGGCCAATGTTTACTTACGTTCAATCGATACTCGAAGATGGTAAAACAATTATGGTAACAAGCAAAGTAGAACACTGCCTTCGATGCGTAGCTCTTGTTTGGAAAAGCATTCTAATGTAAGGAATTTTAAATCCGTCATACAAATCTTTGTGTAGAGTGTCGGCGCCGCGTGGAATTTTACGCCTACTAATTTATACTTCCACCTCTTACCGGCATAGACTTTCAACCAACTTTTTGGTTGTGATTTTTCATGAGCAATGGATTTTATGTTTTTTTGTGATTTGAAATATTCCTTTTTGATTATTAATTCTTAAGAGTTTATAAAAATATTTTTTTATTTGTGAAGTATATTTATGTGTGATTGCATGTCTATTAATTGTCTTAGAATTAAATTTCAAATAGTTTTTATAGCTTGTAGTTATATATAGCTTGTAAATGAATCACATGTTACCAATTTAGTAATAATCAATGATGAGTCCTCCGCGTTGTTATAAATAAGGGCAATGTGCAATCTATACTTCTGCCATGATCTAGTTTTATTTACCATTTGATTTTTTTTGCCTTACAATTATATAGTAATGTATAGTAAACCTTAAGTCCGAACTCAACGTGCTTTTGGAAGTCCAAACGTATTCGTGTAATTTTACTAAATGACCGATCCTGTTGGTCCAGTAGCCAGTGGCCGAGACAGCTGAGTTTTACAGTGATTAAAGTTAAAACCGTTCGATTATCGCCCAGGGAAAATATTTGTGTTCTGAGCACTTGTTTGTTTTGTCTGGATATAAAATTATTTTAATATGCATTGTATGTTGACCATGTGTCTGATAAGCAAAATACGGGTTTCGAGCTCGCACTGGCATGTACGTGTGAGTTGTTCAAATTATTATTATTATATAACCTTCCACGACACTATTTCAAGGTCACCGTGCCGCGTTTGCTTAGCGGATCGATCACCATAAGCCGCTGCTCGTGCTAAGAGAGCTTACCTCACGGTTACTTACTGAATACAATGCTACAATTCAAGTTTTCTTTAAACACCTACGAAATTGGCTTAGAATGTCATATATTAAATACGAATATTAAATGTTTAATCCGGGACATATTTATTAGGTAATAAAGGAGATTGTAGCTACGCAGCTCGAACTTTTTTTGTTATATCGCGTTCCAAGGGATTAGAATGAGATAAACGGGCTCCTGCGATTAATTTAACGTCGCAAGGATTCGGCTTTTGTATCATACACAAAAAGCGGGATCATAAAAAACTCTTTACAAGCAAAGCCGGATGTTATACGCTTCTTCTGGGGGATTTTACATACATTAAATATATCTCTATGCTAGCACAATGGCCGCTTGAGTCACATATTTCGGTAGTAAACTATGCAAAACCATAGCGGAGTAAATTATTGGAGAAAAAGAAATAAAAAACACTCCGGTTGCATTTACAGATATAAGTATTGACAACCAACACTAAGTTAAAAATTATACGTTTTGGTAAAACTGAAAATCATTAGTAAATACATAAATATCTTTTAGACATCTCCACAAAAGCGATCCTTCAATTCAGTGACAAAAATCTACGCGAACCATTACCTAAACACAGCTAGATAGCAAATAATAATAATAATAATAACATACATTGGTATTATATGTATATTGCTGGTATATACGAAATTCGAACCCACTTCTCCCGGCTCAGCATTAAGTTCAGTCATTAAATATTTTCTAACAAGGATTTTTTATTATTATAATTATGTTACTCTTATCTTAGTATAAAAACGATAACGATTTACAATACAACGGTTTTACAAGATGGAGTATTTTAAACGCTTACCCGTTCACGATGAGACAAGTCGATAATGTATTGACAGTTTTATAGAATGGGACTGGATCGTTTAAATCTAGTTTTGCATTCGCTTTGGCTCATTTACGTCGCCCTGGAGACCACCTTTGGATATTTACGCAGCCGAAAGGGTTAACCCAAGCCTAACTCATTACCTTACATAACTCTGATAACTGTCGTATTTTATGATTTAATTTTCGCACGCCTGCACTAGGAGAGTAAATTCAGTATATACAAGTTACATGTCCGTCGATAAATAGCTATACTGTGTTTATTTTACGAATAACCAATTCATCATTAACATCATTAATGATATTATCATTATAACCATCATGAATTCATTTATAGTTGTACCCTTGAACACGGATCTTCTCTCAGAATGAGAAGGGTTGAGGCCAAAGCCAGCCACGCTGGCCAAGTGCGAGTTGTCCTAGGTACATATCTACTCATTATACAGAATAGTATTTTGATTACAAATACAAAATTCTGCTATTCGCGTACTATTGCATGTACAGTTTTTTTCTGTGAAACAACTCGTAAGACTGAAGTAAAAGTTAGTGAGTACATAAGAATTTTATTTAAATGTAAAGCTTAATTTTTAATAACAAGTTAATGTCATGATATTAGTTTAATAACACGTCACTTTTACATGGAAACTTATCATTTAACTTTTATTTCATAACGAACTCAATACTAATTTGAAACTGAAACGCATTTGAGCTAAGCATGATTTCGTGTTTACATACTCGTACGAATTGTGTCGCCAAAGCGCATGCGTTGAGTGGACATTTTCGGATAAAATATTGGACACTTATAAAAACTGAAATGATTTCGCCTAATGCCTGTTCTGATTACCCTGTCAGGCATCTAGTGTGAGGATATAATATAATAGACATTTATATTATTTTCAAATTCACTGGTGAAAAGTGTAAGTATACTATATTCCTCTGCCTATCTCTTCGGGCATTACAAGCGTGGCGATACGATATTACTTTTTTATATATGTATATGTAGGTTAATAAAGTAAAGTGCATGTTGAAACTCCTATTTCACAATATTCCAATGACTGTCGACGAACCATTGCAAGTAACTACATATGTATGTAGTATGCGAGCTATTCACAAATTTGGGCAACGTTCCGAAATACCGAAGACGTTTCTGGCATTTGATTTAGCGCAACTCTACCTCACAAGAACTCGAAGGTAATTCAGTACATGTTTGGAAATAGTGGATGAAAAGGCAGACATTACGCATTTCCGGAATTGGATTGCAATGAAAATTAAATAAAATAAGTTACGAATACAATATTATCGTTATGTTTTTATTATTATATAATCTTTAAAACTTTGATAAAAAATAATTTACAATCTTTGGATTTAGTGTAAAACAATTGATTCATTCAATTATCAATTTATTCATATTTAAATTAACTTATAAGTCAAGTACATTGCGGATTAGAAAGATTTTTTTGCGTAAAACAATAACAGCAATGGTGCGAAATATATGACATACATGAGGCAATCGGTTTCTCTCGTTTATCATTACGTAGTATTTCTGGGACTATAGACTACAAAAACAATTGAGATTTCTAAAATTTTACTATCGAAAAAGAGTCCGTGTGAAACTAACATTCATTATTGTGCGGATCGCCCTTTTTAATAAACTACAAAGTTCAAATTCAACAACGTAATATTCGTAACTTACTCGTAATGTTCATTTCTATGACTATGGCCGCTTACGAAATGCCGCGGAAAAATTTTAAAAATGCAAAGTAAAAATATTTTGATGAAAACTTTTCATACCGTCCCTCGCTCACACGAATTCTAAGCATTTTACAAATGTCCACAACGCGGTCGGGGGTGTTAGAATGGACTACAATATTATGATCGTTTTTAACTTAAATTATTTGGGTTCTATTGCAGTTCATACTTTAAATTTTTAATGTTTCAAACTTACATTATACTATGGATATCATATGTCAACAAATTCAAATATAATCACACTTTGTAAAATGGACTGGATTTTAACACTAGGGAAATGTTATAAAGTATAAATTATTTTAATAAATAAATGATTTTGGTATGAAGTTATTGTTAATAAAGCAATATTTGTTTCGATTTGAATAGCTAACTGGCATTGTTGATATTTATGACTATGTGACAGAAACCTTCACGCAACTGACAACGTAAAACTTATAGTGGTATAAAGTTTCAATTCAATCGAATGAAACAAACACAAATACATACAAGCCACACAAACATAACATTAGATAAACAATACTCTAGTAACATTTAATTTTACTGTATGCTTTTTAACTTCAATTTGTATGTACGGTATGTGAAAACGGACTATAGTCTTAGCCCTGGCAGGAGACTTGAGTCCAACCGTGGAACTACAAGGGCTGGTGATGATGAAAACCAATATCAATTATATATAGCAGTTTAAAGTGAATCCTAAAACAATATACGTATGACAAGATGCTCATTTAAACTGCCCCAAAGCACTATTAAAATGTCATTAGCGCACCATTCCCAGCTATCGGCGTCAGATGTAATGACTTACAAGAAATACATTAAACGACGCGTCGCAGCGAAATACCTAATGTTGTGATCGAATAATTTCATAGCGTATTTATTATAAGAGATTTTAATAAATAGTTCTTTTTCCAACAATGATAGCTTAATGGTCTAGAACTCACCCTGCCGCTAGAGGGTCGTGGGTTCGAATTCCGCACGTAAACGTATTTGTTTACAAAATTACGTATGTTGTAATATTCAGTATCTGTTCTTGATGTAACAATGAGGTTTTGTTAAGCGTGTAAAGTCTAGCAGCCTGTTCTTCGCCAGCATAGCAAACTTTGTCATCTAATTCGAAGAGAAGACTCATGTCCAAAAACAAAGTTCGACTATAAAAGGAGTGTAATAATGAGTTTCTTGAAAGAAGGTATGTACCTATAAGGATAAGTACCTATAGGTATCATCGGGAAGGTAGGCACACAAGTGTAGTACCTACTATTGTAGTGTACTCGTAATACCTTTTATGTACGTTTACGTCCCTAAGGAATAGAAAGTGACCCAATTGCCATACACCAGGCACGGATCCAGACTTCAAGTCTTTACTACATATTTGAAATTGTAAGTCGAAGTTCTAAGTTAGAAAAAAATCTGTACTACCCGACCCGGGATTGAACCCGTGACCTCTCAATGGACTGTCCCATTTGCAATCGCCAAACCAACGAGGCAGTCAAACTTGTATATCTATAAGAGAAAATAAATGACGTGTAGGTACTTTGGAAGTTTGTATCAAGTACGTACCAAGCAATTTATTAAATAAGTTATCCTTAATACACGGTTCAGATACTGGAAAACATTCCGGTTGTCAAATGTAAGTCCCGCTTGTCGAACAACTCGAACAGCGCACGCGGTTGGTTGCAGGAAATACCCATTAATATGGACTCTGTTCCGGTGAAGCCCATAAAAGTGAGGCTTGTGGCATGTCGTGGTTACTAATGACATCGTATTTATAGTTACAACATGACCCTGTGCAGGTTTGTCCTACAAACACCTAAACACTTATTTTATCTGCCACATTGTAGTCAGAATAACATGGGGCGCATTATGTAAGTAACGAGACAGTCTTCCAGAATAAAAACGTCTTGACATGTGAAATTTCAATCGTCCCGCTTGAAGCATTGCTAGTAGTATGTACTTAAACATAAAATCAGTAGGTATGAAATTATGTTATAAAAAAATATTGAACTTGAAATAAAATTTACAAGGTTAAATTTAAATATTAAGATGTAAAGGCTCTCTGGCTACCCCGCAAGGGACCTGGCGTGAGGATATCTATGTAAAGGCGTCAAGAGCTCACCACCGAGTGATTATATTCGGTACTGATTCGTATAAAAATGAAACGCAAAACAAAACGTAACACACTCCTGCAATCCCCGAAGAGGTAGGCACAAGAGTGTAGAACACTCCCATGTCCCAATAATAAAGGAGATAATTTTCTTACTAAAACAAACACTCCACAATATAGTTTCGAAGTTTAAAAATATAAATACGAATCTGCAGAATACGAAAAGGTGTCAAAAGTATTTGTATTGTTCAACTCAGCTAAGTACAACTGCTTTATAAAATTGGATCGTAAACCCGAACGAATCGAACAGAAAGCTCTCTGATGCAATTGTGGCTTGCATCTCACCACAAGTATCTACGTATCGTGCAAGTAAGATAAGACACAAGCTGAGCTTATTGAACGATTCCAGCTAACGAAGTCAGCTTGTTCGGGAAAAGTGCTATTCCAGAGTTCTCACATGTCCTACCTCTATATATTAGATTTCTAAAGTCATGGAATGAAATTGTTATTATATTGACACAAAAAATCGAATGAAGCATAAAGTTTCTTGTAGATGAAATCAGTGATACTCCGTGATATCACGCGCCGTCACGGATAAGCTCGCCCTAATATGCACTTGTAGGCATACCGTGGTAGCGCGCGCATATCCGTCGCAACTTACAGCCTATAATCCAATAATTATGCTCGTTTTAAAAACTGACTTCTTCATACGACTGTATAAACGCCTTTTATACTACGCATTATGATGCAACTCGAGCTTAAAAGACAGAACAGACTTTAAAAGACACAAAAGCTCACTTAGCTCTGACGAGATACAAAGGCGGAATGGAACAACTATAATTATGTTCTGGACTGCAACATCTGATCAAATCCAAGGCATCTCATTAAATATTCTACTTATCACAAGAACGAAAAGCTTCTAATTCCACCAATATGTACAACTTTACTTAGTGTGTATACGCATTAAACCTGTATCATTCCATATAACCTCAAGCAAAATGTATCGATAGCCAAACAGCTTTTTCTCAGTATTTCGCCGTAAATACCCTAAATTCGCACATTAAGCCTTCAATATATCTTCTTATACGGAGCTTCAAGTAATCCCGAGCTAAGTGTGATATATTATTTCTAAAACAAACTCACACGCATTTAAAGACTCGGCTTTTCTAAATCCTCATAAAGAAAACAAAAACGACTAAGGTACGAAACAGAAGTGCGACAGAAACCTTTTCGCTATCCGGTCAACAGTCTTATAATAAGAAAGTTTAATAAAAAATCAAACGATAAAATATTAATTCAAACGGCACCGGTAATGAAAAAATTATCTCGGACTCATATAGTAACATAATTAGTCTTGTAGGTAAACGAAGCGTGAAATTGGATAATAAACTTAACCGCTGATTTGGCTGCAGTTTTTTCAAAAAAGTTCAATGATCACAGAGACATGTTGTCGCTTTAGTTGAACTCTGGCACCCAAAATAAGATTTAACTTGTACTAGTTGTTAAACTCCGGTTAATATCGAAAAGTCGATAACCTGTTCGTAGACTTTTAGAGCCACATGACCGACGGGTGGGCGTTATGCAAAAGTAATTACACTGAGTGAGGAGAGCGAACGTATTTGTACTTGTCAAGAAATACTTACACCCACGCACTAGCGTTCGCCATTCAACACTTAACGCCAGGCATATTTATTTTTAAATGTTTCAAATGTCTTAACACCCATGCTGTATAGATGTAACAGAACATCTTATTAATTTTTTTTATATTATGCTAGTACATTTCCAGACTGAGTGACTGCCTCACGCGCTGTGGAAGACAAGTCGGTGTTGGAATTTTTTAACTAAGATATTCTATTTGAAATTTCTAGAAGTGATTCGGAATGTATATTTGCGCCGGTGTATAAAAATAGACTCACCATTTATTTCATATTTGGACCTAAACGTAGTTATGTTTAGGTAATTAAAAAGAGAGCTAACGTGTCATATCTTTAGCGATTTTAAAAAATGCCTATATACTCAACGCTTACGTCTCTCTCTTCTCGCACATTTCCATCTTCGGTTTCAATGCAACTTTTATCGATATAGTCGCGAATAGAATCCAATACCAACACAAGCGACTCACCACTTCAAATTTGACTTTCATCATTTCAACTATCCAGTTGAGAGAAGTGTTAGAGTGCAGACAAAAGAGGACATAGTACAGAAACAGAATACATATATAGGAAATATATGGATGGCAAATGTAAGAGCAATTTTTGATCTGCATACAGTAATTATAATGCATAAATTCAAATTAGAATTTATCTCAAATAGTTCAGTTTCACCTACCTACATAGCAAGATATTTGATATGTACAACTAAAATAGAGAATATTTTAAAATATAACCAACACTAAGCACAGACAAATAATGAAATTGTGGCAAATTTAATAGAATTGTACAAAACGTTTAAATTGTTTGTATTATCGTTCAGCTTGAAGGATAATGAATATCAAAATATAAGTTCTTAACAATGCTTACTTCACAGCCTAAGAAAAGCATACGCATCGGTTAAAATGAAATGCAACTATTATTTATGTAACATAACAAACTATTATTTATGTATAATACATTAGCTTGATGGAAAAATATTGCCCGTTTTATCACAAATTTAATTAACATAAACGCGGCGAAAACACGAAAATTTCAGTATTCTCCCGAGAGGCGTCAGGCTATTATCAGTTGGCTCAAATGATTCGCGATAACGGATTCTGAGACGAAGGCTTTAATTAAATCTTGTTTAATATTAAGTATTAAAGCTTTGTTATGGGCAGCTGAGTATATTTATACTGTCTTACTGTGTTTATGAGCATAAAGTCAGTTAGTGCTGCGTATATTTTTTATTCAGAAAGAATTATGTGGACATAAAAAAAGCATAACCTTAAGCCATATAATGTTTCATATACCCACATTCACATCTTGTTACATTGTAATAAATAGAAATAGGGAATATTTAGATGACTTTCTGCACATGTACGATTTTTTTCGGACGAAAACTAACCAAAAATAAATATTTTTTGGCCGACACAATATTATGTTCCGTTATCATTAGCTCTCCGTTAACATTATTAATGTTTTCTATGGAATTTTAACGAACTCTTAAGTATTTCCATGAAATCTGTATACCGACTACATCCAAGAACTCTATATAAACCAGAAAACTCTACAAATTGTCTCAATTAAAACTGCGCTATGTTTACGCCTAAATGTATTCACTGGAATGATTTATCTCACGGGAGAGGAGAATTCCATATTCGACCTAGATTCATTAGTTTTTCACTTTTAACACTTGAATATAAAATATATGCACCGAATTCGAAACGAAAAGAATTCGAACCGATTTTTTTTACACGTAAATTATTATTAATAGTATACTTAATTTTTATTACAATTTACAACAGTGATAAACAGTTAAAACGCTTGGTTGTTCAATTTTTAGTTTAATTCATATATCTACTAAAGTTGAAATTATGTACTAAAATAGCCCAGAACATCTTGGCATGAAATGATTACGTCATTAACTCAACAGCGTAAAATAACCGCCTACGAGGCAAAATTCGAACCATAAATATCTCACGAAAAATTTCACTCGCAATTTAAAACATGCGAACGTGTCTCTTGCTCTATAACTTTTTAATCTATCTCCTTCGTTCATCGCGTAAAATGGCTTTCCTTGAGCATTTTCTGTTTCACAGTCAACTATTAAACAGTGCCGGGAATTTTCGAACGTTTCGGTAAATTATATGTATTTATGACAAATATACTAAATGTGTTTTATGTAATCTGGATACGTTATATATTCGTATAATCCACAAATTTTTTAATTATTTTTTTTTCAAGATCTCACTCATTGCTGATGATCATATGGTACCACTTAACCATCAACCTTTACATTTTAGAACACTGTTTATATTAGTTATCAACTAGAACTATCTGTCAATGTATGTCAATTTTATACTAATCACATATGTATATAAGTGAAGATTAGAAGATTATGATATTACTTTTCAAACACAGAACTTAACCTAAACGTGGAAAAATCCCTCGGAGAAAAATGAAGTTCGTACTAACAATAACCGGATACGTGGCAGTCGTTAAGGAAGCTTTGTCCGGTAATCAGAGCAAACGTAAAATGGGGATTAAACTTGGTTCAGAAATATTATCGCAACGTGGAGACCAAAAAAGACAAAAGCGATCTATCTATAAAGCTGGCAAACTAATGACAATTATCCCCAGTTACTATGCCCTAATCCACCTGCTCAATTTACCAAAGTTAGTAAATTATTTGTGATACAGAAAATGAACTGTAACGATCATTTTTCAAGTAAAGAAATACCCTTAACGTCAAAGCTCACCGATTGTGCTTTTATGTACAGCTTAGCTTTCTACTCCATTCGTACAATACAGCATTCACATAAAAAATACGCGTTCTCTGCAAAGAATTGTGAGTGCGGCGGCACATTTTCTCATAAATTTCAACCAAAAGCACGTTTTATATCTTTCCAGGACGTATAAAGTAAGAAAAACATTTAATTTCATACAAACGTACTGAGTGAGAAGTGGAACATTTAATCCTTCGCGTGCAATAATTAAAAAGGAATATATTCATTGAAATATATCAATTAATTTTACAAAATATTGTAAAAAGTAAGAGTACAGTTAATGTTAAAATGCGGACATGGACGCAGATTTTTTGTATGAATATTTTTAAAGTCAGTTTAGAGCGAACGAAGAGCTCGTTAGTGTAAGCCCTCACCTAGACTATGATTACGGACACAAATTAAAAAGAAAAATTAAAAATAACACTACTCTCTTGTAACGATATTCAAGAAAAAAAACTTCTAATTAAAAGTAAACCAACAATAAAATGTAGAAAGGTAGACTGATGAAAGACGGTACTCTTGTTAATTGAAAATTTCAAATTAAATTAATTGTCATATACAAGTATTGCCATACGCGTATATGAAAATAAATTACAGTAACTAGTGAAATTTCTAGTAATTTATAAGTATTAGTAATTTACTGTTGGGCATAGACAGGCGCTTTAATATTTCACACATTAAATCGATGTACATTTTTAAAAAATCATAATTATTTTACAAGCACCCTTGCCATAATGTTTTGTTCAGGGTTCCTTCTGTAATTAACTGTCTTTCATTTCTGTGATCGCTTGGAATTTCACCCTCTTCCCCTAATGTCCGTTATCCTCACATTCAATGTTATTTTTAGGCATATGAAGGGCGTCAACCTGAGAGAAATGCGAAGTCAACGACCTTAATAACGATTTTTCTTACATAAACCTATATAGGTACCTATGTGTATTATATAAAACAAATATAAATTAGGACTTTCATTGTAGTATACTTAAGGAGCGACTAACGCTTCTTTACAAAAAAATGCACCTTTAAAGATGAAATGTCGCTGACTTTTTTGCCTAATGTTCAAAGAAAACATCGTGAGGAAGCACACTTTACAGTTATGTATAACATTCTCCAAAGCACGCGGAGTCTACTAACCCGTATTTAATCAACTTGGCAGACAATGGCTTGCTTCCGTGCCCAACAGTGGAACGACAAAAGTATTAATTGTGATTCCTAATAATCGGACTCTCATTTTCACAAGCCAAGACGATGACATTGCACTATTGTACTACTTGGACATCTCAATTGACAACTGCGACAATTTAAAAGTATGTTGATTCGGATTCGTCGCAGTAATTTTATACAAACAGATGTACGGATACAACCTCCAACTATCCTTTTTGGAAAACAAAACAAGAAAATAGAACTGGCTTGTTCTGGGCACGTCTGTTATGCTTCTACGCGCGTTAATTTTAAATTGCAGAGAAAGACATATCGTGTTGTTAAAATTTGTTACTTGTTATACAGTTCGTGTTTTATATGTTGTCCAATCAAGAAAAACGCGTGCAGGCTATCGGATAGTACAGTATTTTTTTTATATTAAAACGTATGGCAAACAAGCAGACGGCCATTCAGATGGTGGAAGATCATCGTCGCCTGTGGATATTCGCAAGACGTCAGACGCCAGA
>DWDU01002759.1:0-12337 GCA_018245575.1 Jemadia suekentonmiller
TTTTGAGATCGAGTGATCTAGTCCTGGCTTATTTTTTGTGATCAATATTCAGAAATGTCAAAATCGGGATGTAACTTCTGGCCACAATAGAGTAAAACATTTCGCTCTTAATCATTTAAAATTTTTACATACTGCAAGTACGAGAGGGTTCTTTAAAAATTAGTCTTAAGCTGCTCTCTAAAAGGTTATGATCATGTGGTTGAAACGAAAACTGCAGTTTCATCACTAAAATTATGACTATTTATTTAGTCTACATTATTAACTATTATTACTTATTTTTGGAAACTTTCACCTTAGTTTTATAGCCTTGCCGATGAGACCACAATCAATTTTGAATAGGACCTTGCAGAATCCTTAATTTAAGTATTATATACAGACATTTATTCCATATGAGGTTGACGAGCTGAAATTTTACAAAAAAAAAATTGGTGTCATTAACTCTACTACACATAAATGTTTATCTTAGGGGGAATTTTATAAAAAAAATGTTTTGTGCTGTGAACAATACTCATAAAAGTTTAAAAATAAATGGTTTATCTATTTTAGGTAAACACGCGGCTATTCCACAAACGGTTTTTTTCAATGTATGTGTTTTATATAGCACTTTGGCAGAGTGTCTGCAATTATTCGTAAATGGTTTTTTTTGACAATTAAGATGTTAGATGCTCAGTTTATTAAAATACTCTTGTTAAGACACTCTATTTAATTTTAGATGGTGATTTTGGATTGAGACGTCGAGATATGTATTAACTTCATTAGTGAAAAGATGCCTGTTTTAAATTATTGCTAATTTTGTAAAACAAGATGTTTACTTTATTAACAAAGCGGGTAAGAAATAAAAAAATATAATAACTATTTCATTTTTGTTAAGTATTTCTACAATAATTGTACCTACGCTTGTTTGTGCACAATCATACTTAGTTTTAGGTAATAAAATTTTATTGAATAAGTTAATCAGGTAATATTCAAAGGCTCTAATTTCAGTTCTTACCATATCGCTTATAATCTGATGACAGTATACAATATTATTGCTCTAAATATAATATTAGCAATAATTATAATTTATTATTACTAACTTGCAAAGCAACTTGGAAAATACAAAGGAGAAGGACGTTAGTTTGAAAGTACTTTTTGTTATGAGGCTCATTTTATAATTTTAATTATCACTACACGGGACATTCGTTCCAATATGTTTAATAAAAATGAATGGCAGAATTCTCGCATAAGCTTATTACTTTGGGTATTGAGGAACTTGTTGAATTTTCATTAGGTCTTTATAAAAGCTAAGCCAAGCGAACAATTAAATACGAACATGTTTAGGTGAAATTTTTTAATATGTGCACATGAACTTTTAAACCAAAAAATATAAAGTATTCAATTTATAAAGTATGTATTTGTCTATGATTAGATGCGTTTCTTTCTTTACGAAGATAATATTTTTATAAAGTCTAAATAACTTGGCTATGGTGTAGGTGTATATTTTAAGGTGGCGTATTATTATGGTGTACTACAATTGGAGCTATGTCTAGGAAATATTTCTTGATGATCACTATCATGATTATTTGCAAATGTTATAGGAACCTTCGCTTCTGTTTTCATTCCTCCGTTCAATTGTTCTGAATTGCGTTTCATTTTCTGCACTGCAGTGGGAGAGCTTTCTGGATTATATGTATAAGGTCTCTGTTTGATTTATATTATGTATTCACGAGTTCTAGAGAGGATATAAGTTGCAGGAGTTGCAGGATAGAAATTACAATCGTAAGAGAAAGTAATTGGTGAGAGTGAAAACGAAAATAATCATATTATTTAAAATGTATTTTGTTCTGTCCGGTAAAAGTGGCAGGTTATTGTTGGGCTAAAACTTAATTTAAAATACTGAGGGAACCTGAACCGTCCATAGTGGGACCATGTCAATTATTTGAAGAAGGTTTACTAAATTATTGACTTAATTCTTGTATTCAAATTACCTTTTTAAGATTTTAAAAATGTCCTATACAAATGAGTACATTGTTGGAGCAATTTTTGTGTTAGAAAAAAGTTTGTAAGTATGAAGGAGATTGTTGTAATATTTTGTTTTGGAACTGTTTTTACTTAAAACTGTAATACATGCGTAGTATTTTTTTACATTGTAGAATCTAATTAATTGCATTAATTAACGGTTTTCAGTGTTAATATTTAATAGCTTCATAATCAGTTATAATGTAAATATTAAATAAAAAAGCTGTTCATTTAATCTACAAAAGTATTAAATCCTTCGTATGTTTAGGATTTTAAAATGTTAATCGAAAAGTAGCGTGTAGTAGCGCATACAGATTTATTTATAATGACAGATAAGTGACTGCGACATTGTTGTCTAAGTTAGAAATAAAATATGGATGACTCCGCGTTTCCCCCCTTTTCTGAAGTTATGCTTCATTTGGCGTGTTAGGGAAAAATGATGAGTAAATTTTTAAAATGCCGCGTACACCGTCACGAAATACCGACACCATGAAATTAGCTACTCAATATTTTAGTTTGTATAAATATCAATATGTATAAGTTGCAGGCTGAATATTATCATTATGTTTAATTACGTACAAAATTTTTTTTATAACATTTAAATAAAATTTATTTAACTAGATATTGCGCTCAATGTATTAAATACCTTTTTATCCATTATTAATGTCGTTTTCTCTACAAACGTAGGAACGCGATAGGATAACGCGAAGGATAAAGTTTTTAAGAAAGATTTTTATCTTGTTACGCCAAAGAAGTATAACTTCTTACGTGCGTACATTAGTACACACACACGTTTTTTTTTTTCGTTTGAAAAACATTTTAATGTAATTTTTATCAGTAGCGTACGTTTTTCTTTTAATAAATTTCTTGTACTTGACTTGTATTGTGAATGTAATATTCTTATCGAAGATTGTCTATCTATGTTATTTATCTACATTAAAACATACCATATATACCATTTTTGTGCCTTATGCGAGCTTAAGTAGTAAAATGGAAATAATAATTTTCAAACATTCCGCTTAAATAGTATTGATGTAGGTACTCTGATTTAGTAATTGGTGTTTACAATACGTGAGAGTATTTTTCATAATTTACTTCGCGTGTAATGAACGGTGCTCGGTACAAAACGATTTTTTAAAATACATTGAACCTACTTATAATATATTATTCAAAGTAGGCACACTTAACATTTTTCACGCTAATACTAAACTAATGAGTAGATGGAAACGTGTTTCCTTTAAGGCATTGTGTATATTTTTGATGCTTTTAGATCTTAAAATTGATACTAAGTTTTTTAATGTTGGATTCCAAAGTTAAGGTATACAATAAGCCGAGCTCGAGTTAACTTAAAGTTTCATATTAAATTAAATTTTCGAGCTCTACTAGAAATTTCTATACAATTCCGTTCATTTCGCCGGCAGATGTTTTATCAATGTCGTTCATAGAATCAACTTGGTTGTATGAAGGAATGTTCGTTTTAAATAAAATTAATAAAATTCTAGAAATAATTTTGATTAGTTAACAAATCAATGATTCAATCATTATATGCGTATTACATGTCACCAAATACCTACATAAAATTTGGAATATCATGATAATTTTTCTAAGATACATAAATTATGTTAGAATATACAAAGGACTTCATGGACGTGAAAGAATGGATGTGACAATATGTTTAGTGTAATATTTACAAAATGCAAACAAAGCCTCTTACCTTCTTGGTTGCAACGCCAGGCATAAGTTTACCCTGCTTTAGACATAATATTAGAAACGGTTCGAAAATGGTTTAAAATTGGTTCCGGATATCCTTTAACCCATTGGGCGTTTCGGTGCACACTCAATAATTAATTTTTATACAAAACTAGGCCTACATAGCCGCATTGGTAGGTAGGTAAGATCATTTTGAACTTGTGCGGTGGCGAGGACTATATCGAAGCCAGACAATTAACCTACCTACACAGAATAGTCAAAACGTACTATAATATTTGTTAGAATATACGTTACGAGTAACGTTAGAATTGGACAAACAGTTAATCCTTGTACGATTTGTGGAGAAAGCATAGTTAATTAAACAATTAATAATAGAGTTAATAAATTAATTTATGTCAGTTGCTGTTTAATTTTGAATTGGACAGACGTAAGTTTCGTTTCATCGTTTCAATATTACTCGTAGCATATATTGTGTAAGTTCATTTAATACTAAATAGAAATATTACTAGCAATGTTACACTAACACGTGATAAATGTTAAACTTAATAGAAAAGTACGCAAATTTTATTTAACGCTACATTAAATTAAGTTTGAAAATGTGTGCATCGTATCTAATAATAAAATGGCGGCCATAATTGTCAGTTTTATAATATTATTGCTTGATTTTTATCATCGTGTAAAATTCATACATATTAAGGCATTCACTGTGTTACATGGTTCAAAATTTGGTCATTTCAATCATCGTTATTCTACATTCACTTATACTATGACTGTATGTCCTAATTGGACTAAGTTCCCACAGAGAACTACTGTGTAAATATTTATAGGTTTATTATCATAGTGTTTAAAAGTTTTTCTTCAAGGAGTAGGATTTTCAAAAACTTATGTTGCTATTAATTTTAATCATTTAAATCTTACTAAATTGGTGCGTACCAAACTCTGTGTATTGATTTTGTGTATTTATTGAAATGTAAACATAAATTTTACACACTCGTTGGGAATTCAATTAAAAATTTCAACTATGTTTACATTTTATTAAATACAAATAATCGGTTAAAATATTACTTGTCGTTGGTCCCGCAGGTGAAAGCGATTATTTTAACTTGACTTTATGTGCAGTGTTATTTTCATTCGGTAATTATCGTTGAAAATTAAAAAAAGAATTAAGTTTTAAACAGAAGTACATACCTACTGACCCCGTATAAAATACGGGATCTATATGTGTGTTTTGGTATTACGGGTACCATAAAATTGCGATTCATCTACAGCGACTATCGATCTTTTTTTTAAAAAAACAAAATGCTATCACAGTTCAATTGTAATTTATAAGTGACATTTTTGGATATTGATTGATTCATATATCATACATATATGAACGTAGTTTCGAGTAGTCTACATTAGAAATATACAATTTCCTTTATAATAAAAAGAATACAACTAGTCTTAATTTATCTGGTGTTCTTCAGAAAATTACCACTTGGGACGCGAGCGAGCGAGTGCGTGAGATAAATTTAACATGACATTACCATAGAGTATAAATTTTTTATAGTTACATATTTCAGTTAAAAAGGACACAGATTAAAAATTTTATCGTCTCATCGATTACGTAGAGAATATTTTGCTAATAGTAAAATACTTTGATTAAAGGCCACATAGATTAAAAATTATTATATATGTCATGTTTAAAAAAAAGCCGTTTCAATTATACTGTAACGCACGTCATCATTGAATTATATTTTCTTAGATTTACATAATATACAAATTTTATTTGGCCCCTTATTATTTACTTACAGTACACATTCCAAATAAGAACGATATTAACAATGTACAATTCAATTAAGCAACGTGACACCATTTCGAATTTCTTAACACCCTGTATATCAATTTTTAATACCTGTATCGTATGAGTACATACAAGTTTTTCATAAATTTAGTTGTTAAGCTCTGAGTGTTTAAGCCCAATTTTGTATTTAGATTGGGTATGTCCTATTGGCGTCGTGTTCATTTAAACTGTCAGTCACTTGTTATATGAAAATATTAGTAATAAATATATATTTGCCTAGTTACTTCTTGAACTCTTTAGGCATCGTTAATATCGGGTCACAATGATAGCATATTGGGAAGGTGCTATGACAAGGTGCAAGGCAGTTATGCTTTAGTGAATTTTCAGTTTCGAACTTTTTAAAGTTCTGATTTTTTATTAAATTAAAAATATTATGCAACCAATCATTCCATATTTACATGAGCAGATATAATAAAGGTATATATAAATATACATGTACACCTACTTAAAAATAGGACATTAATATTTATTGCGTTTATGAAAATAGTATATTTCTAATGTAGCTTTTATATTTAAGATCTACTTGTTTATTAAAAATGCTTGTATATAGTTTTTAATTATATAATACTATTTGTGCATGAGATTTGTGATCGTAAACAAGTAGATTTTGAATATAGTCTAGTAACTTTGGTTATTTATTTCAAAAACACAAAAAACAGTAATGATTCGATGAAAAATACTTTTTGGTCTTTTAGGGTGAATTTAAAAAGCGTTTAGAAAACCAAATGTGTTTGATTTAAACATTTAGAAAAATAATAAATGATTCAAATCACTTATGCGGACTTAATGTAGGTACATACGTTGCTGAAGTTGACGTTTTAAAACTTTGAAGCTTACTTCTACATTGTATTTCACATTCTTTAAAAGCATCGGGACATTTTTAATTTAAGCGTAATGTAATGACTAAAGTTAATTGTACTTTAAAGATAATTTCATTAAGTAGGTACCATGTCTACTCTGAGTCTTTAAATTTTTTATACTTTAAACTCTTAAACGAGTGGAATCGACGACTTAGATTTACCACACTAATTATATATCGTTGTATAGTTCATTTTCGGGTTCGCTTCGAGGCACACTTTTGTTCGTTTTATGGAATTTTATATTCGATCTTCAGATAATCAGGCTTATAGAAATAACTGACGAGATTTCTACTGTTGTGGGCAATAACATACATAGTTGCGGCGCGTATAGTGTACCACCGAGCGGCGTTGGAGTCCTTTTAGACATCGGGTCGGAGGAGATGCAAGTCGACGGCAACGTCTCTCCTCTGCGTGCGCGCGGCCCGCGCGCCGGCTCCGGACTGCGGCTCGCCGAGCAGCGCCGCGTCCTCCGCCAGCGAGTCCCCCGACCCGTACCCGCGCTCGTCCCCGCCCTCGCCCCACGACGGAGAGCCCGAGCTACCCGACCGGGTGCCGCCCGCCTCTGTCTCTACCTCTACCGAGCAGCTCGCGCAAACCTCTGAAACATTCACTTATGTAGTTATACCTGCTTTATATTTATCATATCGTGGTATTTTGCCATGAAGCCACGTCAACAAATAAACATATTAAATAGCAGTCAATAAGTATTACATTTTTGTGTGTTACTAGGTCATATGTCAAATGAGATACGTACAGTAGATAAAAAGATTTATTCAAAATGCTTGAATTCCTAAGATTTTCTTTTGGTATTCCATGTAACGACTGTGATTCTATCTAAAGTGACTATTAGTGTATTGTAGCCAAGATTGAGTAGGGTTTATTACTACGGGAATAAACTCAGCGGAATCAGAGCAACAACAAAAATTAAGTAAAATTGCTCAAAGTGATAACAGTTTCAAAATTCCAATTCCAATATATTTATACTAATTTTATTTTAAAAGGAAGTACATAAAAAATTAATTCGTCCAATTCAATTTTATGTAAAGCTCATGAAGAATTTCAGTTTTCAAATATTTATTTTATTCTAAGTGTATAAAAAACATTGAGTGTAATTTTTTGTTTAATTTTATATTTGTAATTCTTATAATGAATTGTTCGTACTAATGTTACTTGTACTATGTATGTTAAATCTTATTTATCTGAGTTAACTACTTGTAAACGTCTAAGTCCACGAAACATGCTGAAATCAATAGCGAATGACATAATGCTAAAATAAAATGCATCCATCGCAATTAACAAAGTCTTAGTATAAGGTTGCTTGTTTTATAAGAGTCAATAGCTGAAAATGAGCATTAAGAAGACAAGTGTTCAGTATAACATAATTATTTTTCTAATTTTTCAATTCAGTAATCGAGATAAAGAAAATGGATTGAGAGACAAACAAAACGTATTAGGAAAGTGGTGAAATCATTAAACTTTACGGAGTCGGTATAAAAAAAAAATATATAGAAAGATATAGAACAGTGTAAACATGTAGGTATGTTAAAAATAATAATGAACAATGCTATAAATCTAAATACGACACTTGTATTATGTACATTCAGGAATGGGGATGAGGGAGGGAGGGCAAAGAGAGGCACTATTGTACGAGAACACATTCCACACATCGATAGGGGACGGTTAAGGACTCACGCAGCCGGCGGCGGCCTTTTAGTATGGGGCTCGCCCGAGGTGTCGGTCAGAGAGAGGTCGACGACGAATAGTCTTCATAAGATGCTGCAATTTTGTAACATTCGCATATTTATACCTATGGCAACGATGTTTAATTGGTTAAATTACAATTTCACATTAGGCGCTACACATGTTACACAGGTTACAAATTTTATAGGTTACACAGCATAATTTCTACACTTTGTTGTTAGTAGGTACATTATATTAATTATGTTATATACAATTTGTCCAATACCCTGCATTATGTACGATGTACACATAGACATCTGTGAGTAACTATTATCAAAGCAAAGTTTTTTTAACGAAGATATAAGGCAGTGCAAAAAAAATAATTAATAGAAATATTGTCGTCCTGTAAACTTGTCAATTATATTCAAATAAGTTACCTATTAAATATATGAGACATGCACATATGTATGCCATGATTTGTCTGATAAATATACTTAAGTATGTATATTAAAATCATATGGTTTTGAATATTGTCTCGAATCAAATAACATAATGGCACCTTAGTATTATAAAATATCATGAAGTTTACTAAAAAGCAGAAATGATTCAAACAGTCGACACTCCTTTAAAAGGCAGTACCATTTCATTAGAATCACATACTGTATTTACATATGTATGTATGTATGTATGTGAGATTATATATTGCCTACCTGTCTATGTTAAATTATAGGTTTCAAATGTTTATTTACCTGAACTATCGGTAACTAGACGAGGTGGGGTGTCCTCGCGGTCTGTGGGTACCACAATCACTACTTCGTCGTCTCTAGGAGACTCGCCACATCGACTTGACGATGTCCTGTAATGGGTAACGTGAAAAAGTTTAATTACGACGAATTAAATTGATTCTACTGATATTATCAGTACTGGTAGGCAGTCACCGATAAAATTAAAACTTGAAACGTTCACAACAAATAACATTATAATCGAAGTTTCTGGAAACACCACAAATGATGCATAAATGCAATTGAACAAGGTACGTAGATCACCAAACTAAATGTCTATGTAATATTTTAAAATATATCGATTAACGCGTGATGGTTTATCTGTTTTAAAAAATTATTGATATCTTAAAAACGTAACATCACGCCTGTAATGCCCGAAGAGCATATACCTACAAACCCATGTTTGACCAGTTACGTTTACGTCCCAAAATGGAATAGTTAGTGAGTCTATTGCCATACACCGGACACAAATCCAGACTCTGAGCCACTACTAGAAAATCTAAATTAGAAAAATCTGAGTGCCCGACCCGGGAGTCGAACCCAGGACCTCCCGATCGGCAGTCGCTCTTGCAACCAACACGACCAACGAGGCAGTCAAAGTAATATTGATATATTAAGATACATAAATTGTAATAGTAAATAGAAAGTGATACAAATATTATGCTTACTTCACAATGACTTTCTTCCGCATGAACCGCGTCCCTAAGTCTGAGTATCCTCGATGCATTGGTCTTTTGTGTGGCAGCGCTGGCGCCGAGGGCGGCGCGGCCTCGTAGTTCCTGGATACTGGCGAGTTTGGCTCCGAGCACTGCTTGTCGGTCAACGCGGGCCGTGCCCTCGAGGCGTCGCCAGATGCGCCACTCTCCCCGCCATCGTTCATACCGTTCCTCAATCTCCTCGAATTCCGTCTGTCTTCTTCATACATTTCTAACAAATGATCCAACTTATTTTCTATGTCATCTACCTAAAATTATATAGTCCATTTTATACTCAATATTAATTATTATTAAATGAGTCGATATCAATTGTGGCATTGAAAATATTTTTACTTTTATGTATCGATGATTATAACGTGGACTTACTTGTCTTTCAATTTTCACTACTCTGGAAGCTAGACTGATTTTGGACGCGTAGACGTCTTTCGCTTTCGAACCTTGCTTTCCAAGAATTTGGTCTAACCTGCAAGCGATGATTGAATTAGAAAAATGTTGGTTATTGTTTATCAGTTAGCGCATTACGTAATACAGTTTACAGCTTGTCTCATAACTCATTCTCACACTATGCATGATCGATCATGTCTTGTAATTTATCACTTAGGCGCGAAAACATTGAAACTAATAATAATTTGTTTACTTTTCAAAATAGGCGGCTGTTTTATAGCTCCCACATAACAGAAGCATATTTAGATAAACAAATTCTCCGCTATGAAAACACTTTTAGATTTCCCACACACATGTGTACCCAATAACATGTATTTTAAGTGGCACAATATTTATCAATCAAAGTCTAATTGCAGCCGGCGTTTGGACATCCGAATAGAAGTCATCAAGATTTCAAAATGCGCAGCATACAATATCTTATCTTTAAAAGCTTATGTTTAAAAAATCTATGTGTAACAATTTACAATTCGATTGTGATCAATATTAGTTAATCCACTGAATTATATTTTAATGCAGAGTAAAAACCAAATGCCTGTAGATAATTAAAAGGAAAACAAGATAACTATACAAACCATACTATGACTTGTTGAAGTACCGTGCATGCAAGATAGGGGAGAAAGCAATAAATTGAAAAAACACTCATCATGCGTAAAGGATCATGACATGAAAATCTAATATCCCAATCACATTAGACTTGTTATACATACGCGAAGTGTGCAAGTGAATTACGGGGGTTTTTATATTGTCAATTATTACCAAATATAAATATATCATATACGATAACGGAAATGAACATAGAGATGTCGAATTTATTTAGATATAGATATAATAATATAGGTGTTGAATTCATCATAGTATAATTATTTATTTAATTAGCCTCCGTTTAATCAAAATCGGGGGTCCGTTATCAATGGATGTTTCGAGAACGTTGAGATATTCTGCAATTTATTGTCTTTTATGCTGAATTTATTGTACAACAATTATTTATTTAAAATATAAAATCTTTTTACAATGTTTGAATATCTAGGACTTTTAAGGTATATTATTAGTGCTAAAACAATTTATCAGAGTGTATAAAAATGCCAACCAGCGTTTGTGAAAAATGTTACTAGTAATTCCAATAAAATCTTTACTAAACTACATACTCGTATGTTAGAAAAATGGTGTTGTGTTGCCTATACGGGTTTGATTAGGACGCACTGATTTGACGAATATGTTCGTTTCCATATTTTTTTATAATCTTCTGCTAATTATGTTTTATTATATCATATCATATCTATATCATATCATATCTATATCATATGTTTTATTGCACATTGGTTGCATGTAACAATGTCGCTAACAAGTACAATATTGATCTTTTTGTGTACCTTATTTATCAGAAATTCAATAAAAAATAGAAACTTTTCTTTTCACTAACTTTTATACAGAGAGAGACAAATCACAACGCCGAAATAAGCTGACTTGTAGCAATAACGAGGAAATATAAAAAAATATTATACACATAAGCATGTTAAAAAAAACTATAAATGTAAACGATTGTTTTTCACATTATCGCTCAATTTTCATCTACTTAGTTTTAAGCCTCCCGATAATAAATAAATAAATATTCGATTTAAAAAAACAAAATTTGAGTAAATTTCGATGAACTATACTTTACTTCACCATAATATGTCAATATGTCGTTAAATTTATAAATAGTAATAACGTAAATCTAACATCACGCCTGTAATACCCGAAGAGTTACGCACAGGAATGTACAACACTCCCAAATAGTAATAATAACTATTTAATACAAAGGATTGTACTTCACATTTAATAATTAATATGTGTGTGTAGCTAACATTTATAGAAATACTCGAAGTTCTAGAAAAATAAAGAGAGTAACAAGCGAAAATGTCTGCTTTAATTACTTTACTATTATATTTTTCAATATTTTTCACAAATAAATACAGCAGCAGATTCATGCAAATATTTTGATTCGAAAATAAGTGCAAATGACTCTATATTTAATTATCTTTTCAATTTCAATTTTAAGTAATATTTCTTCCTTTTAATCTTACAGCTATTATAAGTTAGAGCTCTAATCACACTTAGAGAAATTATGTTTTTTAGGACGGAAATGTATTTTACTAATTTAATTATTTAATTACTCGAATTAAATGTATACAAATCTATCTGGGTCTTTTTAGTATCGGACTGTATATTTTTTTTTTTACAAATAAGTCAGCATTCTGTTCGATAACCAAATGAATAAATAAATAAATGCACTGACTAAATAATTGACTGCCTCGTTGGTCGTGT
>DWDU01002760.1:0-12336 GCA_018245575.1 Jemadia suekentonmiller
ATCGTGGGAGCGCACTACACTCCTCTGCCTACCTCCTCGGCGCATATAAGCGTAGTTTCATTTCTCGAACATATTTGTGGCTTGATTTATTTGAAATGCCTGATGGATGTTCACGAAAGGTCACGTAGTGTACATGTTGCTAATAAAAATCTATACCAACCACACATGTCGATAGCCTAGTGGTATTAATTGTTAGACTAGCTTCAACTCCTGGCGTGCATCTAATTACAAAAATGTACCTTCTAAAATTAAATATTATTAATTGCTGATACAATAAAGGGAAACATCGTGAGGCAACCTGCATACCTTAAAGTTTCTCATAATATTCTCCAATACGCATGAAGCCTGCCAAACGGTACTTGGACAGTGTGGGCACTATGACCTCAACCATCTCATTCGGGAGAAGACCCTCATCAATAAAAGGCATATTGATGATATCGAACTCAAAAAACACTAGTCGGACATGAGTACGTACAGCTTACAATCGCTAAGACATTATAATTGGTAAAACAATTGGCACAAGTATGTCTTCTCATTGAGTATATACCTACTACTTACATGCGTACAACGCAAACAAGAAACGTAGGTATATAACACGTTGCAATTACGTTACTATTAAGTGGGATTACTTCGAACGGACGTACTTTACAATCATGGTGTGCTGCTGATAAGAGATGAGCGATGACATTCACCTGCCGATCCGGTTATAACCGGTGCCAGCTGATAACGGCCCCAGTTGCACGCGCAATACGCGGCGGCCCTAATCCGACGACAGATTACAATATTTGTCTGCGTTCGCTGATATGCTAATTGGACCAAATGGTGCTATAATAGCTCAACAATGGGGGCAGATGTTCGCTTACATTAAAAAAAAAATAACCCGACGACTTTGTTTATAAACAATACACTCGGGACATACATCATTTTCACGCCATAAAAAAAGTAGAGAAAATGCGTCATAGATTAACAGATTTATTGTCAATATGACAGCTGATGTTTGACATTGCACATCAAAAATATGGCGGATGATCTATCGAGGCGATGGACGTGCTACTCAGTTCCGTGTGAAATCGAAGCAGCATCAGCGTGATGGTTTACACGATTGCGCCACATGTCCCCTAGAAGGCGAAATGCACCGCTAACATTGTCTAAGCATGTCTGGAGATAAGGAACGATACCGATAAGAGATAAGCGAGCACGCGGGAAACGAGTGCGCCCAAACATTCAACGCAAGGTCATAGTCCTTGCGGATAGTACTACTATCGCTGTCTAGTATTGCGGAAAATTTGTAAACGCGGTTCCAACTGAGACTAAAAGTGAATAAAACGTCATGAAAAAACTTAAAAAGAATATATTTGCCAAATAAAGTTATTTCTTGGCACGTTCTATCACTGTTTTAATTCACGCCTAATAATTGAAGGATTTTTGTCACAACGAAACACTTATCTGTGAATCATTTTTTCACCCTCTTGGAAGAAGGTTTGTAGGAAAATTACGTACGATTAAGTAAGACTTAATGGAGAAGAAATGGGAAATCATCACATTTGGTACTGTAACGTCGTGGGAAGGCGCAGTCTTCTGCCTTTCTGATAGCATATACAAAGGTGTGAATTGATTGAAATACCAGGGTATTATATCATAACTGAAAGAAGTAAAATTAATAAAAATAATACAAAGTATTAGCAAGCAAAAGTGGCAGTCAGCTGGTTTAATTATTCGCGAAACAGAAAATGGATGTAGAAGACGTTCTTGAGTGGAGACCACTTGTCAATTTGTTAGCAGCGGAAAAACCAACAGCTACGATACCCGATGGTCGACCGTTAGCACATCAAATACCTCCCGAGTACAGAAAAAACCAAGCAGACGCCATTCATTCCAACACCTTTGTGTAATTGAAATAATCATTTACTATGTTTTAACATTTTTTATTATATTGGGTATCAACTTTAGTTTAATTCTCGTTTATCTTTTTTTTTATTAAAAGCGGGAACTGGATTCAGTCTAGAATCTTCAATGTCACAGAAAAAAACTGGGGAACGAACGGGGGATGAGTCTATTGCCGTACACCGGCCACAAATCCAGACTCCGTGCTGTAACTAGGAAATTCAAGTTAGAGAAACACAATGATAACACTTTTATTACAGAATTCTGCAGGTTTGTCTGGCCCATTTGTGCAGTTGCTAGCGAACCTGACTGTTGCACGGAGGGTCGCGGGTTCGATTCCCACGCACAATAAATATTTGAGTGATTAGTACAAGTATTTGTTGTGTCTGGGTGTAAAAAAATATCTTAGATATAATTATTATTAGCCAATTTTTAATACTCCCGACTATAATTACGAGTATAACCACAATAGATTGCAGTTATTGCATTCCATAAATAATACTTCTAAGAATCCATCGCTGAGCCCAATGAAGTAATAAAAAAATAAACTAATACTAACTAATAAATAATAATAAAACACAGAATAAAATCGGCGTTGTAAGATATTATTAATAAATGGTAAAATACATGATTTAGCCGATAACGTATGTTTTATCAGTCTTGATAGATACACACCAATAAAACAACGCGAGTTATAATAATTAACGTAACAGAAATGCATAATTTAAATTATCACCGACCGGCGCGTTTATGTAACAGCGACGCTGACTTGAGCCGGAGCTGGGGTTCGATTTCCGTCCGTTACAACTTTCCTGATTTACACAAACGTTTATTCTATTCTAGGCGATTACATTACGCCAACGTAACATGACGCCGGTAATCCCCGAAGGTAGACAGAGGAGTAGTGCACTTCCATGGTTCCACCAGTTCCGTGTATGACCCACTATGAAGTAGGTGGTGAGCGTGTTGTCGTACACCGAGCATGTATCCAAACTCCTAGAAAACTTCTAAAGATGTAATTTATAAAAATCTAATAGTGTCCGGCCCGGTATTTGAACCCAGGACCGCTAGCAACCAACACGACCAACGAGACAGTCCAAACAAATCTAAATATCGTTATTGACTATTCGTCCACACTTCATGGTTCGGATCGACGTCCGACGTTTGTGTGGTGTTTTTTTCCTAACAAATAATTCATGAACGGAGGATGACCAAGGCTAAGGTGGGCGGGTTTTAGCGCGCTGTTTTTCTTCACCGTTTACAGGATTTACTATTTTATCTTAAAACGCACATTTTGTAAAGAGGTGCTTGGAACAGGAGGCTCATGTCTAAACCACCAAGCTATCGCTGCTGTGACCGTTCTGCGTCCATCCAATACAAACTGTTATATTTCTTCTTCACTGCATCGCCGCATTTGCTACGTGAACATAATTATATCAAGGGATATAAGTGACTCGGTAAGTTTGTGACGATAAGCGCTAAGCGGACCACACGAGCGCGTACTGGCTCGGGTCACCAGTTACATACAATAGACACGCTTCGGATTATATTTTATCTGACGCGTGTACGTTTATCGATACACTGTCTGGCGAATTTTTCGCTATATCTATTATAACCGAATGTATTTTTCGGTATATCTATTATTATCCGGCGCATTTTAAATGTTAAATATGCGAAATATTCGAGTAGATGGCGTTGCTGGCGATAACAATCCGGTAAATGTTTTAATAATCTAGGAAACTTATGGGAGCTACGTAACACTATTTATGGACTTTTGTGAATAGCCCCAGTTTAATGTACACGCGACACACGATATTCTTTATAAGGAAGTTTAGAAATATCGTTCCAAAAATGGGACTATTATGGCATTTTACAAAACATCACCACCATTTCCTAATATTGGCTGCTACTTGAGCTGCCTCGGAACTTGGCAGAGAATGATTATGCGGCAGCCAGGCGGCCCGGCGAGACACTCACGCCGCAGAGCGGCGGCGCGGCCAGCTGCGCCGCCAGCGCGGACAGGCGCGCGCGCGCCGCGTCCTCGAGCGCGCCCAGCGCCGCGCCCGCGCGCCCCGCCCGCTGCTGGCGCGCCGCGGCCTGCAGCAGCGTGTGGCGCAGCGCGTGCAGGCGCGCGCCCAGCCGCGCCAGCGACGCGGCCGCCGCGGCGCGCCGCGTGCGCAGCTCGCCCAGCGTGCCGCCGGCGCGCCGCAGCCAGCTCGCCTGCAGCGCCGCCTCCTCGCTCTGGCAGCGCCACCGGAACGCGATCTGACCGGACACGCACCAATCATTCCATAGTCTATTGTATCGCGAAAACTACACGTATAAAAAAATATGAGCCACTATTAAAAATACAAATATATACAAGCTTTATCAAAACAAAATTGGGACGCGAAATATAACACACCTAACCCTCGTAGTTCAATACTGTTAAACATTACTTTATTATGGTGAAAATAATCATCAATCATATAGATGACTATTCGTATTAATGAGAAATTAGTTTAATTCATGAACTCAGGCAGTAAATAAAAAAAATAGTCACATTTTTACATATTTTAGTGTACAATGTAATACTGTACCTCAGAGAACCCAATTATTGGAACCGGGATGTAATTGTCTGGATCGGGGTTGTCGGCTTGAGCTTGTTTCCATAGTCTTATATCCATACCTGTATAATAAATACATTTACATTCGCTATATATATCTCAAAATAAATATTTTTTATCATCATTTTATCAACGACTTTTTGTTTGAGTATTGCAGATGACTTTGATTACGAAATATTACATATGTCAATTTCACGATTGATATGCTATAGAATGACCGGATTACATGGTAATCTCGTTATTTTGAACTATACGCATCCAAACTGGTCGGTGGCGCCCCCAGCCCCACGCCACGTACCCGGCGGCGGCGTCTGCAGGTACTGCGCCAGCAGCGGCGCGGCCGGGCGCGCCGCGGCCGCCACGCTGGCGCAGCCGGCGCCGCTCAGCGCCGCGCGCGCCGCGCCCGCGTTGAGGAACGCCGCCAGCTCCGCGGCGCTCACGGGCGCGCCCGCGGCGCCCTTGTCCGCCACGGATATCACGACCTTTGACAACATTACTGACGATTGTGCGTTTGTACTTCACTTTCACTGTAATGTGTAAGTTGATATAAGGACACAGCGTCGGTAAAATGAATACAGTCAAAAAATTTCATTAACTAATTAGACACGCCCACAAACATTGTGCACAGAATTTAGCCAAAACTCCTTTCAAACATTTTATACACATGCGTAAATATTAATATCTGACATCTGGATACTTAAAGTAAAAGTCATAACAAACTATCCATTCACTTTGCAGTTAGAAGGCCCCATTGCTAATAAAAAAGCAGTGAGTAACATCGCAAGTGTAATCCCCGAAGGGGTAGGCAGAGAAGTGTAGTACAGCCCACTCCCATATTTTACCAGTTAACTTTATGTCCCACCTTAGGGTAAGTAGTAAGTGACTCTGAGCCATCGCTCTAAATTTCAATTAAAAAATCTTATCTAAATCTAATATAATCAAGAAATCCAATTAACACCTTCCTTTTCTCCTCACTTGTAACACATATTCATATTAATAATAGGGTGCACGAAAGGAGCATCCTCAAGGGAGACTATTTCTAATTAAGAACATACACATTGCGACCAATTCTTTCAGCATGATGATTGATTAATAACGATCAGCTATAGACTCGAAGATGAGGAAACTATTAATGATGACTTCTTCGAAAGCACTGAAAACTGAAAATACATTGTTGGACTTACCTGACTCTTATTCTCTGACGCAGCCTTGATCGATTCAATATTGACAACTAAGTTTGGTTTATTCCCTAAGAGTCCAGACAATGATGTGATTAACACTTGCTGGTTGTTCCTGAAAATTTCGATAAAGGATAATATTAATAATCAAATCATAGGTCAGTATGAGTGGATTCAATATTAGTATGTGGAGTTAATATTATGTATCCCGTTATAATCTCATTACATACACATTATTATTCCTGAAGAATGAGCTGGTTTCCTCTATTAATAGACAAAGATACCATTCGGATCAAAGCAAAAATGCTTTCCATTACAATAGCTTCATTGAGTGTTCCGACGATCTTGTTATATAATAGTGCAATCTTAACGTCAAAGTATTAATATTAACTCTTACAACACTGGTTTTTACGTAACATACGATTAATTGACTGTCTCCTTGGTTTTGAACGTGACAGCCGATCGAGAGGTCCTGAGTTCAAATCCCGGGTGGGACACTATTGGATTTTTCTAACTTAGATTTTCTAGCAGTGGCTTGAAGTCTGAGTGTGCCTGATGTATGGCCACAGCCTCACCACCTATTCCATAGTGGAACGTAAACTTAACTGGTGAAATGTGTGTACTACACCTACCTCTTTGAGAATTATAGGTGTAATGTTACATTACGATGCAACATATATTTACCTATTTCATATTCAAAGACCACTGTCTATGTCTTAATATTTGCGTAATAAATACACCTTAGTATCAAATACAGAAAATAAAGTAGAGGTTGATTTACTTGATTTCCTGATCCCCTTTATTGAACAAGAGTGCAACATGACCATCCTTGTCCTCTCTCCCCCCCAGTCTTGAGTAGCCGACAGCTTTGAAGCGGCACTGAGGATTTTGTTCATTCAACTCTAATGCTGGAGCATTGCGGCTGTAGTAGGCTTGACCTAAAAATAAATTATAAATTGAAAAAAAGGAGTCTCCAGTTTGTCAATTTCCGAACAGATTCTGGCAATTAATGTAATCTTGACAGATATAAAGCAACTCAATTCAGACTTACATCTAATGAAAATCTAATTGCAAATGTACACAGCACACAAGAAAATATTAAATCTTTACATCATTTCACTAAACACTGTCATGATGTGTTTATTCACCATACAACCATTTAGACAGTGTAACTTTCTATTAAGAACACCATAACTGATGAACTAAAAATCTAAATCAAAATGGTAATCAAAATGATCTAAATGATACTCATACCAGTGCCCCATTGAGCCTGTAACAAGTTCCACTTGGCGAGCACCTGGTCACGCTCATCGCCAAATACCGAGCAGTTGTAAATAGCAGCGACTAGGGCCTCTTGGGCCGTAGTCGGACCTTGCTGCTGCTGGAACTGTTGCTGTTGTTGCTGCTATAAAAATGGTACTAAATGTTTATATGCATTCAATTTGTACTTAAACTGATGTACTTAAGTATGATTGTACTTAAATAATGGTGATAAAAGAAATAAAAATAAATTGGGATATTTTCGTTTCCACAATATTTTACATTTCAATCAGTTTCTTTTAGCTACATTAACATCCGACTGTTGTGGGTTTGACTGTGGGTATGACATATCTGCAGAAGACATCTAATAATACACAGATTTCAAAATATCACTTCTATCTATTCTATCTTCTATCTTATCACAATGATCGTAATGGAAATTCCGGGCTTTCAATTTATGACAAATTTGTGTCCAGAAAGGAAAAGTGACATGATCCAATAATGACAGAGACATAATCGTGAATAATGTTTAATATTCCATGTATTCTTACTTGTGGCTGTTGTCCAAAGGTTGTTGTACCAAACCCTCCAAATGCAGTGGGGGCAGTTTTTGCACCAAATGTTGACCCGAAAGCGGACCCCGTGCCAAAGGTACCTGTGCCAAATGTATTAGCTTGTGTTGTGGCTCCAAATGTTGGTGCAGCAGTTCCAAATGTTGGTGCAGCAGTTCCAAATGTTGGTGCAGCAGTACCAAAGGTTGAGCCTGTACCAAAAGCTCCTGTGCCAAAACCACCAAAACCTGTAATTTTATTTTTGTTTATTAAGGTCGTACACATCATTGGATAATAATTTCACATAATATCTAGTATAACACAGTTGCCTAGAAGATACATATTAACTTTAGCCTCAAAACTTAGTTCCAAACTTCAAATACAAGTTATTATTTCAATATTACAAGTTATTACTTCAAATACAAGTAATTATAATATAGAGATAATATTACCTGCAGTGGGTTTAGCAGTGGTGCTACTAAAAGCAGTGCTACCAAAGAGGGACGGTGTGGTCGTGGCTGGTGCTGTCCCGAGTGCACCAAATGGAGCAGCTGAAAGAACATATTCAAATTATTAATGCCAGTATACATTCGGTATACTTTTAATTGCTTTTTGAATAATCTAATGAACACATTATACTGATGTTGACCATACCGTTATTCATCCTGATGATTCACTTGAGTTTCTCCAAGTGACTAACTGAAAGAACCAACCAACCAAAACAAGATCTAAGGGCCTTTGTTAGACATTTTTTTTTGAAGAAACAAGATGAGTTCTTTATGACTTGTAAACAAATTTTCCCAGAAAACACCAAATATGCCACCTCATACTTACCATCAACAAAACTTACATTCTTTTATGGGTACATACATACAAAATGATAAAATATCAAGGAGAATCTGTAAACTGAAAGCTAGTCACCTTGTATAACGTTCATGGTTATAATTATAATATGAGTCAAGTCCTAGTCAAAACAATCTATAGCTATAAAATGAGCCTCAAATAAGACAGATATTACAGTTAACATGTCTTATTTGAGACTGCAGGTCAGCCTAAAAACTTCTTCAACATGTTCTTCACAGTTATCCTTATGCTATCGTTATATATAGCAGTATTAACTGTAAAAACTTGTAACTGTTGGAACATGGATCTCCTTTCAGAATGGGAGGGTTAAGGCCATAGTCTGCCATACTGGCCATCTGCAGGTTGGCAGACTTCACACACCTTAGAGAACATTTTTTTTAAGAACTCTCAAGATGTGCAGATTTATTCACATTCTTTTCCTTTACTGTTATAGCAAGTGACATTTAAACTTAAAACACATTCTTAAGAGATGCATGCTGGAATTTTGAACCCAGTCTCCCAAAGTGAGAGATTGAATTTCAAACCACTAGACTTTCACTGCTTGGCCTTTCTTACTATTCATTTTAACCATTAATATCTTTTGTATTTAGCTGTAAGTATTCTTGAATAAATAAATAAATACAAAATCTAAATTAACTGATGATCCTGATAACTCAAATTCTTGCAGTATTATCACCAGTTTAAAACTGACAATTAATAATGTCGAATAGCTTACACCAACTGGGCTAACTGTCATTAACAGTCCTGGTCAGTGTGTGGAAAAGATGTGTATAGGCAACAATGGCTACATGTCACTATTGACTCCTCATTCACTATTTTTAAACTTAAATAAACCATATGACACAGTTAAGTACAATGACTTTCATACAAAATATATAAATACATACCTGAGCTAGTCGTTGGCGCGCCAAAAGCACCAAACCCAGATGAAGTAGTGGTTGTGCCAAAACCACCAAATCCAGCTGTACTTGTGGTGGCCGTATTAGTACTGCCAAACGAAAATGACGCTGAAATGAAAAAATTGGACGCAGTTAAGGATCAATTCATTCTTTTTAATTCTCGTTTAAAAGACGAAACTTGGGTGATAACATAAATAACTCACGTTTAGCGGCAGACCCAAATGCAGATCCTTGGTTAGTCGTAGAACCAAATGAAAAAGACATTGTTTCCTTTAACCAATTGAAAATACAACTTATTTAAACGAAATTAAAAATGTACTTAATGTTTTTATACACATTTAATAGTTACTTTTCTATCTCTAAACCGGTCCGTAACACTTCTATTTATTTTGACACTGACATTGAGCAAACAAATATGAAGTACGAGTACCAACCATTGTGACAACGTCTTACGTTTTACAACAATCTCTGAGGTTTTCTCTTAGTCTCACATTATTTATTGAAAACAAAATTTATAGGGTAATTTAAGGGACTGCATTTTTTGGCTACGAAATGTCCGATTTAAATAAAACCGGCAGTACATAGATTTTGCAAACTCTGTTTCGTTTCAATAACTGACTAGAAGAACTCGAATAAAAAATGTAAATATTTACATGAACCTAAATACGTTGGATTAAGTTATATAACTTATGTTATAATAAATTCTTTAGCAACCGTGTCACAAAACCGGCGCCTTCTCCTGCATTGATAAGCTATTATATTGATATGTGGCCAAAATAATTATTATTTGAATAAAAATACTAATATTATTTCATTATTAAATTCAGTTTACATTGTCTTTTATTAACATCATCATCATCACCATCAGCCTTTTGTACTCCACGACTAGACATAGGCCTCACCTAAGGGACTATGCCCATAATCCCCACGCTGGGCTTGCGTGTATCGTAGAGCACAGCCTCTCGCACCACTTACGCTGCTGCCCAAAGGCGACGAAGTCGAGGTATATAATTATATTTCGCCCAGACACAGATATACTCCCATATATTATCATTATTAATTATTATCTTGAAAAATAAAATGAGTATTTTATATAATACGATTTACGATCGCCAATCCGCGTATCCAGATTGGAGATTGTAAGTAAAAACCTCCTATGAAAGTACGCTTCCCTGCTAGGGAATGCCTAAGATTCTCATGAATGAGGTGTTCCAAACAATAGACTGTAACAGGTTAACTATATGATGTGATCTTGAGTAATCTAAATTTGTCCATGTTTGGCATTATGTAAGTCTTGGGAGTGTTCTACATTCCTTTTCCTACCTCATAGGGGATTACAGGGCCGATTTACGTACTAGTGTAAAAATCAATAAAAAAAAATCCGACCCTTCTATCGTTCCACTGCTGGTATGTTCCAGCCCCCTCATTTTTCCCATTCATTCAGAATGGGAGGGTTAAGGCCATAGTCTGCCACACTGGTCAAGTGAGAGTTGGCAGACTTCACACACCTTAAAGAACATTTTTTTTTCAGAACTCTAAGATGTGCAGGTTTCCTCATGATGTTTTCCTTCACCATTATAGCAAATGATATTTAAACTTTAAGACACATTTTTAAGAGGTGCACACTAGGATTTTAACCCGGTCTCTCAGAGTGAGAGGTCGAAGACTGGCACTGCTTAGTAGGCACTAAGTATACATATAAATAAATACCTCTGCTTAGAAGACCCCTCTATTTTAGTGATTCTACAATTGTTTATATGTAATGTACAAAATACATATAAGGTTTCCTACACAATAAATATAATTCTACAGGTGCTTGAAATATGACAAAAGTTTGATAACCTAAAGGGATTAGTTAATGTGTAATGAATATCGGAAACAATTTTGTAGTATATAACTAAATTTTATTGCTTTAAATCCTTGTAGATTAACGATGTGCTAGTGTTAGCTAAATGTTTCATCTGAATTTTTACAAAAAACATGGGCTAGAATGGCTATAAAATTCTTATGGCTGTAACTGGCTTTGACTTAGATATCGATTATTTCATTGTAAGAGAAAAATAATAACATTTTTAAATATTTATTTATTGCTTATCACATCCACATTTCTCGAATTGGAGATAACTGACACTTTTTCTTGATGGCAACATCACAAATAGAAAATTCCAGAATTCAACTAGTACAAAATAAATGCTTACATCATTTTTTAACAAGTGACGTTATTATATATACATACTAGAGAACACAATCAATAGCAAAAAAATAAGAGAAATATTATGCAATAAACAAATCGGAGTTAAGTCTTCGCCTCCCAGGGAATCCGTTATTTCTTTTCTCCAGGAGGCTGTAGTGGTTGGCCCCGATCCTTTCCTCGAAGTTTTATTCCAATCGCCCTCTCAATTTTTCCCAGGACAATATTGTTGGGAATACCACGACCAGCTTCGTAATCGTTAACAATTTGTGGCTTCTCACATATTTTCGTAGCCAATTCTTTTTGACTCATACCTTTAGCCTGTCGCCCTTGCATAATTAGCTTTCCTAAGTCAAGAGGTATCTTTTCATGGCGCAATTCCTCAGTTTCTCTATCGAGTTTAGCTGTATTTTTAGTTGTAACGTGCTGTTTGTTAGTCCCTGCACCATATTTTTGTTGCGTATCAACTGCATGACCTTGCCGACGAGCGGCATTAACCGCTTGTTCAGTTTTCAATGCAGACGCCTTTGGGGGCTTTTTTCGCAGAATTGTAACAGTATCCCAATCCGACATGTTTATATGTTGAAGATAACGTTTTGTAAAGAAATAAAGACAATAATTTTATTTTTTGACAGCGTATTTTCAGCAATGCATGTTCATAGAACAATACTACCACAGAGCTGATAAACAATATATACTTGTCTTTGACATACATGAAACATAGACAAGACGTATTCCTTTGGTACATAAATATTTAGATTTAAAATTTGAATGTTTTAATAGGGCCATTTTAACAGATTTTATCTAAACATGTGTTCATAAAGAAAAATACTACTTACATGTTACGTTCTTTTAGTTTAAATTTATTTTTCCAATTGCAATCTTTTCTTTGCCATACTAAAT
>DWDU01002761.1:0-12333 GCA_018245575.1 Jemadia suekentonmiller
TATATTGTTAGTTATGTTATACATGTTATGTATAACATAACAATAGAATTATAATTATAGAAGTACTACTACATCAGTAATAATTACTTTATGCAGGAAAAACAAGCAAAAAATTTATGACAAGTTTTCAATTAGAATAATTTCCATTATGTTGGTGAAATGTAGATGATTGGCGGTTCCACGGATTAACGACCAAATCGTACCTTCAATTGTTATTTCTTTTGAAATTAACGGAGCATCGATGGAACCGATAAGACAATGGCGTAATATATGATAAGAAAGAATACTAAGTAAAATTCGCTTTGCCGATTACGAATCGTAGCCTAGTTTCAAAACGAAATTATCTTGTTTACGTCACGGTTCGTTTTCATTTCAGTAAAGTTCGGTTTATTCGTTCCTTTGTCAGTGAGTCGAGCTTCGGGATCACTCCGAAAAGTTTTATTCATTTACTACAAAGTTTTGGAATCATATTCACAAAGTGGTTAGTATAACTCTGATTTCTAAGTTTACGTAATGAGCTATATCGGTGTAGTATGAGTATCAGTTGTTTGAACTTGTCCAAGTAATATTTTTGGACTGCAAGGGATGGGGTTCAGATGTGTAAGTAAATATAATTAGATCGATTGGATCATCTTCATGATCTGAATTAGCCTGTTGCTGTCCACTGTTGGACATATACCAACCCTGCTCACAATCGCCCCGCTAGGCATGTCGGTTGGGGATCGCAGAGTACAGCTTCTTGCACCGCCTATGTTGCTTCTCATGAGTTTTGGAATAACTCTTTCAATAAACAGAGAACATTTTTGAATCTATCAGTATATCACTGGCAATTAAGAAGTGTCGATGGGTAAGGTATATAAGGTCCTTGAAGATAATCGTGAAACATGACAAGCTGGTGTTCATCAATACAATGCAAAGCACTTTATTGCACACCACGTAGACATAACATAGACAAAAACAGTAAAAGAAAAGATTACACGGCAGTAACAATAGGCGGTCTTATCGCTTAAAGCGATCTCTTCCAGACATCGTCTTCGCTAGTTTCCCTTACACACAATATTGCTGATTAGACCAAAATATACATACAGATATATAATAATTCCTCAGATGATGTAATTCTATTGCGCACAAAAGCCCGACAGTACAGACTGCGGAAGGATATTATTATGGTTCCATTGATGTTCGTTTCCTTTTATTTGCTTTCGCAGTTTATTTTATTGTAAAATGTGTCGAGGATTTTGTAGACAAGTCCAAAATATCATAATACTTTTTAGATTTTTTTTAATGACTTATTCATGTAAAAAAAATTAAAATGAAGGTGGGAACCATAATTTGTCATAAATAGGAACTGTACAGTTTAGCTACAAAGCTTAACAGAATACATTTTTTACGATAAATTTAAAGTAATTTTTTATACTATTAACATTATACATAACATAATCAATATGTACTCGTACTTGTAACTACAGCGTTTCCCTTTAGTTTGTAACTCGCGCTACTGAACGACAGAGTTACAAATAAAATAGAAAAAAGCATTTTGAATTCGATCCTGGCTCAGAACAAATATATAATAGTCACTGCTGCTTTTCCCTGTTTGTGTATAGAATTAAAGCATGTATTTCATCATTACTAAATGTAGTAGGTAAATAATTATCTGATTCATAGCAAAGATTCTGCTTAACTTTGGTTATATTTCCGCATATGAAGCTATTAAAAACAGAATAAATTGTTATTAATACTGATGAAAAATTGTTAGCCCATTTTACAACTATAAAAATTTGATTACATCGAAATGGGTGGCCCCGTTCGCGTTCAATTGGACATGTCCTTGTGCAATAGCTGTTTTTGCGTTCCGTATTGTGCTGTGGTACTGTGCTCGGTCGCGCTATTGTTGCTACAAAATAGGGGCGGACGGATTGGTTGCCCTTAATGTGGCTGTTTGTTGTAATATGGACTAAACTCAACTGTTCATGCATACTCAATTTGAAATAAATAATACAACAATTTTAAATAATTTCCAAACATTACTATAGTTATCTGTTGTATTATGCATTTTTTAATAAACGGGAAATAATTTTTGTTTCAGGTTATTTTTATTGAAATATCTAAGTTTTCCTGTCATTGTATAGGTACTATTAGAACTCCGGAAAAAATATATGACAATCGGGATTACTATTATTGAACTATGACACCAGGTTCACTGCGGGGTAGACACAGGGAACAGAATACCAATTATTGGCGTCAAGAAAAATATCAATACATAAAAATTCAACTACTAAATAAACTGTAGCGAGGTTTGACTAAATTAATTTAGAATGACAGCACCAATTACTCTCGATAAGCAGGCCTGGCGCTGGAGTTCGAATATTGTGGTAGGCAGCAAGGTCTTATATATTATCCGGGACGCAATCAACAATACTTTCATAACTTTATTACTATAGGAGAGGATTTTTCTTGGGCGTGCTATAAATATACGCACTATAGCCGTATTATACATATTTTATTAGTATTTCCATAGCAATATTATGACTATGACTGTCTCGTTGTGTAGTGGTCTTGAATTCGATTATCGGGTATTTTATTAATTCTAAATTGCCAGTAATAGCTCTGAATCAGGATTTGTGACTAGTCTATGTCAACAGGCTCACCCACTATATTGTATTATGTATAACATAACAGATAAAAGAATGAAATATAAGAATATAAAGATATTATACGTTATGTTATTATACTATGTATATCAAAATAAGAAGACTGAATAAATAAAAATAGGTATAAAAAGATACTATAATAGTCAATTATACAATAAACGTATTGGCGTCACTAAAATTAAACAGCTTCTATCGTAGAAAGCTTTATAATCGGAATTTAATATTCACCGGACCGCGCCGGTACGATGCACGCCGGAAGTACATTGTGTGTGTGTGATAATACAATCGGCATGTCGGATCTCTTAATGTATAGGCGCCTTTATACGAACAGCTGCCTCCGCCGTCCCAAGAAACAGCGTGATCGTGAATAAAAATATTAATTGATGTGGAATTACTGTTTAAACTAAATCGACTGTTCTAGTTGAAAATGCTATCAAATGATTGATTAAAGCATACACGCCTGCATACTTCAAAGAGGTAGGGAGAACAGTGAAGTACACTTCCAAGTTGACCAAGTTACGTTATACGTCTCATCACGGAACACATGTTGAGCCTATTGCCATTCTGAATTGCCAAATTGAGACTCCGAGTAGTACAAGACCCGGGGACCAAAAACCAATACTGCAAGACCCGGGGATCGAATCCAGGACGTGTCGATGAACAATCGCGCTATCAAATTATATTATCGATTAAACTCTGAAGATAAGATAGATAAATTTATTAATTATGCGTGTCACTCTGTTAGTGTAACAGTAGATAAATAACTAAAACACAATGGGTAAATAAAAGTCGGCAGAACTTTGTCTATAATTATAATTATCTTCAAGTATCAAAACAAAGTATCTTTGTCACATTAAGCGTATAACAAAGCTTGTAACAATTAAATTATTTTCTTAGAATAAACAATAAAAAAAACCCAATAACAATCAAGACTACAGAACGCCACTAATTCTATAAATAATCATAAAAGTATATAAAGTAAGGAAAATAAAAACCAGGAATTGTTTCCACAGCGAGGAGAAGGTATAATAGGAATTTAATATTGCCCGGTCGACGCCGACACGCGCCGGAAACGACCCGCGCTATATAATTTGTACATCGCCTAACGTACGGGAGTCTTTATTTGAACAGATGCTCTCGTTGTTCGTATGTGGAATATTAACTTATACGTTTTGAACAGTTTTTTACCAATGAAATTATACATAAGACAGTGATAAAGTCGAGTGGTTCCAGCTACTTGTGTGTCAGTTTTCATATAGGCAGAGAAGCAGAAAGATATCATTTATGCAGGCTCGCTTATTAAAGAAACTTTGAGCTAACCTTATTTTACGAAGTTAGTATTTAGTATACGTCAGAAAATATTTACGGACTTTGCTTCACTTTTCATGCGCTCAACCTATACTAGTTAAAAAGTTGATTAAAGATAACTCTTCATATAATTATATATACAGATGTTGTTGTATATAACTTTAAAGCGAGGTCATCTCTAAACTAACATGAGGAATTACGTCATTATTTCTTCTACGAACAGATAATAGCTTTGAAACGAATATACTAAACAGTTTTATCGTGGCAAAAAACCCTTCTCAGTCCGAGGGGAGACCCGTTTACTATTGCGGAACGATAAATGGTTGATGATGGTGATGGTGACGTCAATGATGATTCTTCTTCTTCGTCGAGTCGACACCTGATCAATCGTCGTGGTAGTAGGATTAGTAGCAATGTCCGGGGTGTGCCGGCCAGTTTATGTTCGGCGACTACGTCTGATTAAGTTATCAGACATGGTCGCCGTTCGGGGAGACTCTTTTCATATATGTTAATGACGATGATGTTGATTGTGATGATGATTGAGAAGAAGATGATGATGATAAGGTAAGTAACGACGACAACGTGCATTTTATGTACGAGTATAATTAGCAGTAACAAAGTTTTCTAGCAAATAAACTTTATAATACGCTGACCTTAAATAAGGAATGTGCAACCATATCCTGTATTGATTGGGGCGCTTTGCATTTCAACGACCTCTCTATAAAATTGTTAGCTATTGTGTCGCTGGCGGAGCGAGGACTGTATATATGAAATTCGAATCCCGAGGGTGCATTTTGTTATCATGCCTGTTCCAGGAACAAAGCTTGCCGTTCCTTCACAAAGCGATTCTCTTAATGGTGTGAAAGAGATAAAAATTTCTGACATTCTAATGCCCTTTCAGTCCCTTGCATAGTAAATTTGATCTTACTGTTGATCCGTTCCTAGATGTTCATACCGTTTTGAATCGGATGTATTATTTTGTGCTGTTATATTTTGTGCTTGTAATCCGCTTAAGATATTCTACTAAATTATATAGAGGGAAAGATAAATTTGATCTAGATTAAACATAACGTAACGTACTTTAAATGGTACTAAAGAGGTGGTCATTTAAGTGCTCTTGTCACGTGCTATGTCACGCTAATGGGTGACACATTAAAGAGGGAAGCTGAAGTGTATAATGTGTTAAGGTCATTTACTGCCAGACCCTTTACATCGTAACTACATTTAATGTTTAATTCGATATGCAGTGTAAATTTAATGAGACCAGATAAAACGAAAAGTAAATGAATTTTGTATTACTGTACACAATCAGTACCTACTTCTAGATAATGGCATATTTTTCATGAATGTATTATAATAGGAAACTGCTTTGTAGTACTTGCCATATATAACTCTACGTGATACGATATAATTAAATATACGTATATTGCTATAATAGGATATGTAACATTTAAGATTTGTATCTGGAAATGTGTCCGGTATATAGCAAAAGGTTCACCATCTATTCCATTGTGGGACGAACTGGTCGTGGGACATCGCACTACATTCCTCTCCATACCTCTTCGGGAATTATAGGCGTGATGTTACGTTATTTATACATATATAATAAATTTCATTTAAACTTAGTCTTAATCTTTTAACATAGTACAGAGCTTGATATATAATAAAACTATACATATATTCACACAGATAAGACGTTTATCTACGTTTGCCATAACCTTATCTGTGTTAAATGGAGATTTCAGTTCATTAATAGTTGCAATTCTCTTCCTTTGACTACAATAGTCCCAAAACAACTATTTGTTTGTTGTTGCCTTGTGTTAGAATTCCGAGACTGTTTTGAATATCGCGGCATCAAAGGAACACGACTTAATTTCCGGTTGGAACTAAATTTCGTGATAATGTATCGTAATCTACCCACTTTAATAGATAATATGTATATATTTTGTCTGTTATAGGCACATAGAGAAACATAGATTACATTATTTATTCGATATCAGAAAAGTTCCACGTTATTTCAAAATATAATATAAGATAGTAAAAATTACGCACCGAAGCTTGCGTATAAAACTACCCATCAATATTTAAAATGTTTAACCTATAAAGGAATATCATACACATACACTAATTATTGTATGTTACACATACACACATACATATATATACATATATACACATACACTAATTAGTGTATGGATTGATATTACTTTAGATAACAATGAAACATCCATAAACTATAACATATATATGTACATACCTTATCGTACATACATACTGAAATATGTGTATCTTAAACGAAAGATAAGCAAGGTATTCATTACAACATGGAATGTCCGACTAATTGCATTCAAACCTAGGAAGGCTTTTTTCCTTGTCCACCGTTACGCGAAAAAGCTTTTGGCGCCAATCCGTTTTGCGCGTCGCAACTCGTTACGCGATCATGCGTCGCCTTCCCAGCGCCGAGCCTGTTTCAATAATTCTCTTTAGCGATTCGCTGTTTGGTTATTGGCGACTTTAAAATGTTAAAAAATAGTACAACTTTTGCGGCTACATCGAAAGGGTATTTCATCGCAGTGTATATGATGGCCGTAGTGTTAATTATTTGCCTTTTTGAAGGCATTTTACTTGTGAAAATGTTAATAAATGATACGTCAATTACCAAGTCCGTGTCAAATTACTTTGATGACGTTAGGCTTTTTAGAAGCCTGTTAATATATTGTGGTACTATGTTGTACAACGGAATTAAAATTAAAATTGAACGTCATGAATATTTAAAAGGAAAATTGTTTTAATTAAGAAACACGGAACATGCGTTGCTAATAACAATTTAGATCGCTGGGTAATAGTTTAAGAAATTCTTAAGAAAAATAAAAGAAAAGGTAACGTCACGCTTGGTATTTCCTCGAAGGAGAAGGCAGAGGAATATGTACTCCACGATTCACCGGCGATGATATAAGACCCACTACTATGAATTAAAAGATAAGAAAGTGATTAACAAATTTATCAATAAGCAATAGATGGACATAATTACATATTTATTTTATAGGATCATTAACATCAAATGCTAGATTTGAAATTTTATATACGTAAAAGTGGTTCCGCCTTGTCTGTCAGTTACTTTTGGAAATCAAAACTTCTGAAACGATTTTGTTGGGTGTGGAGATAAATAGCTTGACCCCGGAAGAGAACAGAAGTTACTTAGAACATAAGCAAACAATCCATGAATACAGTCATGAGCAATTTTTAGTACATTTTAATTTTTCGATAATTTTTGCGTATATTACAAAAACTATACGGCTATTTTAAAGGTATTGTCCTTAAAGCATTATATCATTCATTCAATCAGTCATTGTGAAGAGTATTTAGGTGAATAACTATGAATCTACATATTAATACGTGATGCAAAAACTTTGGACCCCTTTTTACGAAAATTGCGCGGACGCAGGAGCATAAAACTTGGCACACTTATAGTTTGGACTTAGTTACACTTGTGTAGGAGAAGTGCAGAACGCTAATATTTATCAATAATAATGGTTATAAAGTCCATTAAATCAATAAATAAAACATTACACACACTACCATGCATTTCACAAGTATTTGTACACGCATACATACTCTGTGGTCAAATTGTTTCTTTTGTTTATTATAGACATAGTTGAATGTCAAACAGAAAAGTTTGTTTACTGTGGTTTTATTGAATGTCTAACAGAAAAGTTTTATTTAACGAATACTACGTGAAATACTGAGCGCTTATACAAATTTATGTATGTAAGATATATTTAATTATTAATTTTAAGCTACATTTAATTTATGTATGTAAGATACATTTAAATGTACACGGACTATCATTACGAGTATATGCATAAAGAAAGTTCTGTAGCAGCAATCTGCAATAACAATATTCAGGTACAAAAAAGATATAATTTGCTATTGCTGGTTCAAAGCAATTATTATAGTTTACGATTTCAGTAATTGCATTACTTCAGTATAAATAAGTGATTTTGAGAGATACGTACATTTAAATGTTCACGAATTATCAGAATTAACAACATCATACAGGTAAAAACTTTTTCTCTTCTTGATTTCAGTAATTTAATGAAATAACTTTAATTATGCCTCGACATAGAACATTAACGGGTCGGAGTGAGAGACAAAGAAGAAGGAATATTTCTCTAAGAGGAAGGAATAATTCCCCATCAGTAGTATTCGATAGTAATATGATTTTGAGAGATACATTTAAATGTGCTCTAAATGTCATCCCAAATGTGTTTTTAAGTTATGATTGTGGATTAATGGATTTAGAGTGCAGGTTTTGCAATGCGAAACATTTTGAATCTGAAGTGACTTTAGGCGATCGAACTGCATTCACTTCATGTTGTCACAAGGGTAAAGCAATATTACCACCCTTAAGTCAAAATGAATATTTTAAATCATTGTATGATGGGCTTACATCAAATGAACCTTCAATAAAAAGTAAATCAACAAATTATTTTGAAAATATTAGGAAATATAATTCATGTTTTGCTATGGTTAGCTCATAAGCCAAAGTTGCTGAGGCAGTTACAAGTGGAGTGTATCATTTCAAAATACATGATGTTTTTTATCAAAGATCAGTCCCAATGACTGCCGCATATGGTCGCTCACCATGTTATGCACAATTATATTTTTATGATGTTGACACTGCTATTAATTATAGACTACAAGAACGTATTAATCAAACATGTAACAACAACATAATGCGTGAAATTTCATTGGAATTGGAACGCAGTAATCCTTTTGTGCGGTCATTCATTGCAATGAAAGATCATTGTCAGAGAGTCGAAAATCAAAATAAAGATATTTGTATGCTCATTAAAGTAAATCATGATTTAGATCTACGCCGATTCAAACTGATGTAGCAGTAATATTTAGTACAGTTGATGGTGAGCCACCTTTTGAACGAAATATGATTTGTTTTTCAAAAGGTAATGGTATAATTAAGAATATCTCAGTTTTGGACTCATCATTAGACCCTTTAGCGTACCCACTACTTTTTCCCAACGGTGATACTGGGTGACATGTCAATATTGCTCATAATACACCAACTACATATAATTCAAGAGCATCCAGAAATAAATTAACCATGCTTCAGTATACAGCTTATCGACTTGCAATTAGAGATGATTTCAGCATGTTACACCATTCACAAAAACTATTTCTGCAGTGGATTGTTGATATGTATGTGAGAGTAGAGGGCTCACGATTACATTTCATTCGACAAAATCAAACAAGTCTTAGGTCTGAAGTTTACAATAATTTAACAGACAACTTAAAATTGAACATGAATGTCAGGAATGTTGGCCGTAGAGTAATTTTACCATCTTCATTCAATGGACCAAGAAATATGTATCAGAATTATTTAGATGCAATGTCAATATTACAACATTTCGGAAAACCTTCCTTATTTATTACAATGATTTGCAATCCAAGATGGCCAGAAACAGTTAACAACATTGGTGTAGGTGAAGCTCCTAACTTTAAACCTGATATTATTGCGCGTGTGTTCAAGTCGAAATTGAAAGCATTCATAGAGAGCCTTATACAAAATAAAATCTTTGATAAAGTTGAAGCACTCATTTATACAATTGAATTTCAAAAAAGAGGATTATCTCATGCTCATATTTTACTCACTTTAAATGAGCAAGATAAAATTGTTAATGCTATAGATATTGATAAAGTTGTATCTGCGGAGATTCCTGACATTGAAACACATCCAACATTACACGAATATGTTGTGAAACATATGATGCATGGTTCATGCGGAGTACTTAATCCTAATTCTGTATGTATGAGAGATGGAAAATGTATAAAAGAGTATCCAAAATGATTTAATGAAACTATAGGGTATCCATTATAGAAAAGACGTGATAATGGTATTCATGCGGAAGTTCGTGGTAGTTGCCTTGACAATTGTTATGTTGTACCATACAATCCATATTTACTTGCCAAATTTAATTGCCATATAAATGTTGAAGTATGTACTACAGTTAAAAGCGTCAAATATATTTATAAATATGTGTATAAAGGCTGTGATAGTGCATCTGTTGAATTAGAATCTGGGAGAAATGAATAAGATCAAAATATAGAAATTAATGAAGTTACTAATTTTTTGTTGGTCGTTATGTCGGATCACCAGAAGCCATATGGCGCATCTATGAATTACATATGCATTTTCAGTCACATGTTATAATCAGACTTGATATTCATTTACTGCGTCGATAGAATGTTTACTTCCGAGAAGGGCAGGAACGTCAAGTAATTGATAATGTAAGACAAACAAAATTATTAGCATTTTTTGAGTTGAATCGATTAGATCCATCAGCACGAGAGTTTAAATATATTGAAATTCCTATGCTATCCTTCCTATGTGGGAAGATTTCCGAAAAAAATGGAATAAGAGAAACCGTGGGGGTGATAAAATCATTACAAGGATGTATGTAGTATCACCAAAAGATATCGAACTTTTTCACTTGCGATTGCTTTTATTACATGTCTATGGTCCAAAATCATTTGAGGATGTTTAACATAAAATTGATTTTTATATCCTTCTTTTGTTGAAGCTTGCCATGCTCGTGGAATAACCTCAAATGATAACGAATGGCGGGAATGTTTAAATGAAACAAAAGAATTACATTCAAGAGAATAGAAGAAGAAAATACTACTGATACAATAGAACAAGAGATGCTGTTTTGTGAGTATTATGAAACTGCAAATAGTGAACAGCGTAATCTCATTGATCAAGTGATTCGTGAAATTTTGTATTATAATACTGGATCCAATATATTTTGTTTAACCGCTCATGCAGGTTATGGCAAAAAATTCACTCAAACAGCAATAATTCACAAATTAAATTCGCTTAATCTTCGTTGTAATCCAACTGCGTTCAGTGGCATAGCTTCAACTTTATTACTTGGAGGTAGGACTTTACACAATGTGTTTAAATTGCCTATACTCATTTTAGAAAATTCAGTACCAAATATTACTGCAAATAGTAGCAACGGTAGTTTTATAAATTCATAGTCATTGATAATAATTGATGAAGTTTCTATGTGTCCTTTGCAAGTGTTGAAAATCATAGATAGATTATTGCGTGATCTATGCGATGAAAATGATAAACACAAAGCATTTGGAGGAAAAACTATACTTTTGTGTGGTGATTTTCGGCAAATCTTACCAGTTATTCAACACGGATCACGTGGAACTTTAAATGAAAATTGTGTTACAAGTTGGCATGAATTTCCTAATTTTCATAAAGTTACATTTACTCGAAATATGAGAACGTTACCAAATGAAATAGAATTTGTAGAATTCTTAAAAAAAATTGGTAATGATGAGGCACCACAATTTCCTGTTTGGTAAAAATGTTATAGAAATACCTCAACAATTAATAGGAGATAAAAACAATATTATTCATGAGGTGTATGGAAATATTTCCTAAAACATACGCTCAGAAAATATATTGAACTCTGTTATTTTAGCACCTACAAATGATGATTGTACTTTGATTAATACTGATATACTGAATCAAATTCCTGGTGAACAGCGCACATATCATAGCTATGATAAAATAATTTGTGATAATGACAATGAAATCAATAACTTATAAATATCATTTAAGTTTTTAAATTCTTTGACTAGCAGTGGTTTACCACCACATAAGTTAGTATTGAAAGTTAATTGCATAGTTTTGTTGATCAGAAACTTAAATACTAATTACGCATTAGTCAATGGAATAAGAATGCGCATCAAATTTATGCATCGAAATTCAATAGATTGCGAAGTTTTAACTGGAAACGCACGTAGTAAGAGAATTTTGATTCCACGTATAAATTTTACGTACTCTGGAACAATGTTACCATTTAACTTTCAAAGAACTCAATTTCCTATAATACCTGCATTTGCGATGACCAATACATAAGTCTCAAGGACAAACATTCCAAAAAATTGGAGTTTTATTAAATCGGCCAGTTTTTACACATGGGCAATTATATGTCGCAGCAAGTAGAGTTCGTTCATTCGATGGTTTAAGGTTTTATATATCCGAATATAACCGCTAAGGACATTTAGCAAACGATGAAAGAGTTTTTACAATACAAATTGTTTTCAGAGAAGTTTTAAATCTTTAATTAAATTATTGCAATATGCTATAAAAATGCTCTAAATGGATGTATTTTTAACGCATGATTTTTTTGTTTTGCATCCTCTTATAGCATGTTTTGTTTTAATAAACATTTTTTTAAATAGGTTTTAAAATTTTTAAAAAAGAAATTGGCAAATAACAGTCTTGGTCAAATCTGTGGTTATAGTAGTTTAGTTTTCGACAGTAGAACCTTAA
>DWDU01002762.1:0-12326 GCA_018245575.1 Jemadia suekentonmiller
TCTCATTTAGTTCAATGGTTTACAAATGCAATTAATTTAATTATACATGAAGAAAAGAAAGTATGACAAAATTTATATATATGAAAGTATGACATAATTTATATATATATCTATTTTTCCCAGCCCCTTTTTATTTTATTTTACACAAAAATGTATTAGAAAATTGTATATATTGACATAATATTAAACAATAAACAAAACACAATAAATAATATTATCAACTAAAATGAAGATGTCAAGTTATGTGTTGTTGGATTTTTTTACATTTATATTAAAAATAAATATGCACTACTAAATTTTTCTAATTTAGATTTTCTGTTAGTGGCTCGGTGTCTGAATATGTGCCCGGTGTATGCCAATAGGCTCACCACCAATTCGATTGTGTGAAGTAAACGTAACTGGTGAAACGTGGGAGGGTTCTACATTCATCTGCCTACCTCTTCGTGGATTACAGATATGATGTTCCGTACAAGTAAAGAGTTATAAATTGAATGAAAAAATATTGACATACATATATTTATGTATGAATAAACTGTCTCCACTGAGCAGCAAATACGTTAGGTCGTTATATGTAGTTCGCAATAACCACATAATAGCCAGGGTATCATCTGCAACGTAAAGCCCTGTGATAAAATATTGTCAAATGTTACTAAAAAATTGCAAGATTACATTTCTAAAGTATGAAAAAATTGCATAATAATAATGGAAAAGTACATTCAGGTATAAATCTGTTCTTTTGTTCAAGAAACAAACACAGGAATGTAGTACGATTTCATACATAAATTAAACAACAATTTGCGAAAAAATTGTACTGACCAAGACATATTTTATATTGTAAAATATATATGGATAAACTTCACGAGAAAATAATTAATCAAATTTACGCAGACACGATTTAATTATAATGTACTTACGTTGAAAATATATTCCACAGGAGGAAATTTGATTTTAAACGAGGTTGACGAGGCGAAGGGAACGAGCGTCGCTTTGAAACTGGACTCGAATGTGTCCGGAACCTTTGCGGTCCCTTCAATGTCAACGATCTTTTAATAAAATCATATTAAAAATATTTGTGTGAGAATATCATTACGGTATTCGTGTTTATAAATTGACGCACAAAGAGACGGTTTTTTAATAATAAGTACCTACTACAGTACACCTTTAAACTTGTAAGTTAGAATGTGTACTAGAATGCTCATTGTAGTAGGTACTCAAAGGGTCAAAGGTAAAGGTTGTAGCAAAAGTTCTATTACACAAAGGGCAATATTATGTATTTGTGTGTGTCTACAAATGTAAGTCCTAATCCTGATCAGACTCACCGCATTCCTAGTGCGCGTTACTTTAACCGTAGACGACGCAATAATTGGTTTTCATCAATAAATACTAACGTAACATCACACCTGTAATCCCCAAAGAGGCATGCAAAGGAGTGTAATACACATTTCACTAATTACGTTTACGTCTCACTATGCAATATACGATATAACGGCCTATTAAAACAGTGGTTATTGAATACACATACATAATAAATTCACGGCTTCCGTGAACATTAGGATACAAAAAGACTCTACTTCATCATAATCAAAGTACGATTTAATTGGGACCAAACCCAACAAAATATCGATAGAACGACTTTAATCAAGCCTGTGAAGTCGAGCGGAATGACGCGGTATTGCTTCGGAACTGGACTCGGATGTGACCGGAACCCTTGTGGTCCCTTGAATGTCAACAAACGCTTTAATGAAAATCCTGTCGTGAAACGGAGAGCCGAAAATATTTTGCGAAATATCCAAATCCGCAGAGGGAGAAAAACAAATTTGCGCATGGTTCAAGTCTGACACGAAAGTTTGAATTAACGCGCCCAAAGACTTAACGCAATTGCGAATTGCTTATGTGTGAAGTTGAGCAACTGTCACGGCCTCGGCTGGAAGGCAATCCACAAATACTCAGATTATTATGGAGGATTTTTTGTAATATAACGTAAGTGTCTTGAGTCATCTGATGTCAAGGTCAGCGTCGTCTATGGACATCTACGGCACCAAAAATTTGCCAAAACGTTACTGGTTTTGAAGACTAAGGCACATAATAATTTTGAAGTAACAATTAAAAAGAAAATCTTTGTTAGTACCGGTACGTAATTTTACGCACTACGGGATTTTTCTAATGTAGTTTTCTAGTAGTTGCTCGGAGTCTGGAAATGGATGGTAATAGGCTCAGCCGTTTTGCATGGAGGAAACGTAACTGGTAAATCGTGTGAGTGTACTACACTCTTCTGCCCACCTCTTTGGTGATTACCGACGTGATGTTACGTTTACATTAATAAAATTAAAGAACAAAATAATAATTGTTGTTGAAAAGCAAGTAGCAAATTATCCATATGAAATCTATATAAAAAGGCGTTGTAATCGTCCACGCGTTCGCAATTTTGTCTTGAAATATGTTCATATACAGTTATAAAAACTTGTAAACCCTTTTTACTTAAAGTCACTTAAGTTTCCTGTAGGAAACTCACTGCCACCACGATATTACATCACTCAACCTTTCAACAAAGAGAATCCAGCTCTGATTTACTTGAAAACTTACACTATTATGCAGATCCACAAAAATATCCCGCGCCAGATGCAGTGGAACTCCATTCTCCGACTTATAGCAATGGGATAAGGACAAGTTTGGTCTGAACATGCCCTACTAATATTACAATTTAATCTGTCCGTGATTGATGGACCCAGATCCCGGGGACCATTTGAATGGAATCTTTCTGAACTTTAGTAACGACATCGGGTTTGCGATGTAATCCATCATGTCGATTTAGTGACCACGATTCGAATTATTTTCGAATTCTATTTCAGAGCGCTTTATGATTCATTAATCATCCCTTACAACCCTGCAGGAGAACTTGAAATAGAAAAGACTTGAGGTGAGAATCTCCCGAGCTGTATCCTATGTGCCCTTATTCTTGCTGTTTTGTTTATTTAGTCATACTAAACGCCAACAGACTATAATATTAAGCGAACAATTCCGTCGTTGGGAGACGCAATTTGCTTTTCAATATCCGTTTTATTATTGTGCCGTATTCCGAAATGCAGGAAACAACCATAAGAAAACAGATCCCCCGAATGTATGTTTATCTCGTTAAATTGAATCGTGAACGAAACAAAAAAACAACAGCACATTGAGAAAGCAGAAGCGAGCGGAAAAAATTTAAATGAATAAAACAATATAATGCATTATCACACACGCCGTCAGAGTGATCTGTCTTGAAACTGCGTTATGTTACCTATATTTATGAAAAGTGCTGTTTTTACATAGTTTTTTGTGATTGTTTTTGTTTTATAAATAATTTGAATACATTTCTTCACGCCCGGTCCTTTACAGGGGAGGCAGGGAGCATCGAGTACCAATTATCTCTATCCTTAAAGAGCTGCCTCGCTTCTTCTACATTCATCACTCTCTTCACACATGCCCGCCGGTTACGGAGACTTCTGACTCTGATTTAAAACTAAACATTTTATAAAGGGTACTGCATGAGTTTTTTATGATTAAATGTACTTATTGAAAATGTTTGATAGACAGAAAATTTTTGAATCATATTACAGTCATATCATTCTGTAAATTATAAATAATTATATTGTTAAACGATTTAAATTATAAATCTTTTATTATGATCTTCATCAAAGATGTGTATTCATATATACATACAGATATGTTAGTGTTTTTGAAGAAATCTCTCAAAATTTTGAACATTAAATGTAAGTTATCCTTCCATATAATTTACTAGCTATGCTCGCGACTTCATCAGAGTGGAAATTCTAAAATTCTAAAATAAAGCCGGAGTTACTCTCTATTATATCAGCTATCTGCCAGTAAAAGTACCATCAAAATCGGTGTAGGTGTTCCAGAGATTAACCTGAACAAACAGACATACAGACAAATATTGTAAAAAGTGTTATTTTGATATATGTACCCTGTATACATACGAGTACATATGCATTTAGTAAAAAACGGATATTTTAATATTATAAACAGGCACTCCAATTTTATTTATCTGTATAGATAAAATCAATAATCTTTATTATAAATTACGTAATTAAATTGCAGTTAGCACTATTAAAGTGAATCTTTCATCTAATTACAGATAGAAATACATAAATAAAGAAAGAAAGTCTTTATTTCTTACTTTGTAATTACAAATAAAATTTCGTTACAAACCAAGCAGTTACACTGCGTCTTAAAATTAGATCTTTCATAGACGAAACTCGTTTCCCTTAAAAGACGAATGAAGATCTAAAAGCGAGTGGAAAATTTTGAGTGAAATAGAGTGGAACAGTCTCACAGACGTTATTAATACCGTTACTTTTAAGACAAAGTCAGTGAAATGCTAATTAGGGTAATTTTAGTTATTTACCATTTGAAGTTAATGTTTAGTCTGTATTAAAGTTAAGACTACTCTTCTCGTTGAAGCCGCACCAGAAAACCGAATGGAGAATTAATTTTTGTCAAAAGGAAAAGCAGTGATAGGTGATAGACTAGTGGCTTGAAATTGGACCTCTCAGTCCTAGAGCCCGGGTTCAAATCCTAGCTACACCTGTTTAACGTTTAAATATGATTATATATATACATGTGTGTGGGGGGAAGGGGTATTAAGATTGCGATATAATAGTAATCCCTGAAGAGGTAGGTAGAGGACACAATCCCATGATTCAATAGATACGTTTACATCCTACTATGGACGCAATGCACCGGGCACAAATCCGCACTCAGAGCCACTATAAGAAAATGTAAGTTACGAGTAGTAACATCAAGTAGTACCCGACTCGAGATTTGAACCCAGTACCTCTCTGTCGGCAGTCGCGCTTGCAACCAACACGACCAACGAAGCAGTCAAAGTTAAACAATAATACTGTTCATATAATGTAGGTCAATCTATTATACACTGAGGTGTTTTCATAATGTTGATATGAATTTTAGCTAGGCGTCAACTAAACAAAGACTTGAAACTTGAGGGAAAACGACGACAACCAACAAAATATGTGTTAGTAAAAAGTGAAACGAGAAAACCTTGAGGTTCTTCATAATAACAGTAATTTACGTAGCATTGTTTAAGAGACAAATGTTAAAATAAATACGTTGAGACGAAAAACACATATTTTATGCTTAGGTAAGTAACTACATTGCAACAACTACTATTATACATAAAATTTAAGTGTCTGTTTGTAATATTAAAATAACCATTTTATTAATGCATATGTATACACGGTACATATTCCAAAATAACATTTTTTGTCTGTCTGTCTGTCTGTTTTTTCCAGCTAATCTCTGTAACGGCTGGACTGATTTTGACGGGACTTTCAGTGGCAGATAGCTGACGTAATAAGAAGTAACTTAGGGTACTTTCATTTTAGAATTTCATGCAGACGAAGCCGCAGGCACAGCTAGTATAGAAATAAATAAGGTCTCTAAGGCTCATTACTGATATCGTATACTAGACATAAATTTTGTTTGGACATAATATATTAAATAAAAGCCGACAGTTATTTAATTCGAAGTAGGTTTTATATCAGTTATTGAATTCGATTAAACTACACATTATTCAGCCATTTATGTTGACAAACGTTAATTAAAATAACTAGTTCTCACATTTAGCTATTTCATTTATGTTATTGAAAATTAATTTAATAAATTTTATTAAAAATGATTACCGTATCGAAGTACGCTACAATATGTATATGTATGATTGTTACATACAAATTTATGTAAAAAATAATAATAGTTAGTCTGTATTGTATATTGGGACGTTAGAAGTCTCCGAAAGCGGCGTGCGTGTATGAAAAGAGTGATGAATGTGGAAGAGGCACGACAGGTATGCAATAATAGGGATATTTGGCATTCTGTGCTCTCTACCTACCCCGCAAGGGACCTGGCGTGAGGATATGTATGTATGTATTGTATATCACACAAAAATAGTAGAACAATTCTTTCCAGACGATCACTACTATAGAAATTGAAGTATGCGACAGATGTACCAAAAAATGTAGATATTGTACTAATATAAAATATAGCTACGACAATTTGGGATACAAGTAGTGAAACTTTAGGCTAGAAGATTCGAAGTGACGTAATTAAGTAAAATTTATATGTAACGAATCTTGATTCGGTTTACGAATGAATATGAAGATTTAATATTCATAAAAGTGCCCTAACAAAAAGTACCTTAAAATGTCCAACTTATTAATCTCTTAAACAAGAAAGTGTTTGCCGACAAAATTTGTTTAATACAGTTAACGAAGTTTTTAATACCTGTTTAAAACCTTAATGGTTTCTTCGGAGCCGTTTAACTTTAGTTTGAGACGTTTTGAATAATAAATATAGCCGTGACATAATATATCTCTACTTGTGTATTGTTGATTCTTACATCCTATTAAGGGCACAATATGCACATGTTAAGTCCGAAACATCATCACATGCAAGCATGACAAGTTGCGACGTCTGAATATATTAAATTAAAAATCCAAGTCGAGAAGCGTACCTACTTTTAAATTTAATATCCTGGTAATTTTTTTCTAAAAATAAGTATGTACTAAGCATAGGTGATCGCTCAGCAAGAAGAACCCTCAATAATGGTTGGATAAGAAACTTTTGTAAGACACTCAAATACCATTGTACCGAGCTATGGGGCAAGATGGCTAGCGAAGTAATATTGCAATAGCGTACTGCTTTAAGGCCACTGTTCAGTAATACGCTTGCATCCACGCAGGTATAAGGATAAAATCTCGGCTTAACGCCAACAATAGGCGGTCAAGAGCAGGTTGGAGATACTCACCTTGGATATAGAGAATATGGAAGTGACATTCATACACTCAAAAGACTCACCTAATATAATGTAATATGTAAAATGACAGTAACGATAAACAGGGTGGACTAGCATATTACGAATTGAAATTTAAATCTTTATTACATCAAGCGTACATACATGCATAACGTGCAATTCATGCTGAGCACGGATGTTCCTCATTGACTGCTGCGGTCGTCGTATTGGTTGTAAGCGCGACTGCCTATCAAAAGGTCCTGGGTTCAAATCCTGGGTTGGGCACTATTGGATTTTTCTAAGCTAGATTTTTTAGTAGTGACTGGAAGTCTGGATATGTGCATAACACCTGACACCTGACACCTTGGAGCGTACTACACTCCTCTGCCTACCTGTTCAGGGCTTACAAGGGTGATGTTGCGTAATTGTTCCTTATACGAGTAGATAAAAAAAAAAACGTAACATCAACATATATATTTAACTTTTTCACGTCACAGCTCCGTTATGTTATAAATTTCTTAATTAATAATGAAAATATGAAAAGTAGGTAGTCTACCCATTTATGATTAGGGTTGAATAAACATTTATAAATACAGGATGAAGTAACCTTGAGTCCAGAAAGAAATAAATTTACTAACTGCTCGCTTTTAGAAACAATATTAAAATATGATAATATTTCAAACATGATTAATATAATAAAACTTAGAAAATACTAAAGAACTACTAAACGCAACTACTAAAGAAGACTAAGACTTGTAGCAGTTCACTATTTCCATGTCGAAGAGATCCGCTCACTAGAAAATTCCACAGCATTACTCTTGTACACAATTAACGGCCTTGTTATTAAAACAATGATATTCTATTTCATCTTTACAATGTATTGTATTCATTACAAGTATAATAAATTGCATTTAAAATAAACATAATTTATTGTTTGTAAAATGTATAATTTCGGTCAATCACTCATAAATTCTGATACCAGCATTCTCGATGTCAAATATTATGTTATATGAGTTACTTCTAATTCTAAAATCTTCTATAGATTATGATGTCTACCGGAAAAATGTACTGTCGTAAGTATGGTAAGACTGAAATCTGTTGGGAGAAACGCAGACATGCGCCGCGCCTACTGAGTGGAATGGCAATACGGAACGACATCTTTTTACTGCGAAGTTACTTATATAAGAACTTTTCATCTGTCATCTACAATTGCTTGTTCATATAGTGTCATAAATAAATAGTTTTCTACATAAAAAAGTCTTAATCTTTATTATTTCATCAGGTTATGGGCCTCTCCCTGCCTGTTTAGTGTAGTACAGTGAAAATTCAAAGTAAATTAGTTAATTTTGATCAGAAATACATATAACCTAGAAATTGTTCACGCGGTCGCCGAAGTTTTTTATATTTCAGATATAAATTCTTGATAAAATGTCATCAAACAGTTCTTTGATACAAGTTGAAAAACTAACTGGCCGAGATAATTGGACAAGCTGGAGTTTCGCAGTGCAAGCATACTTGGAACTTGATGATTTATGGGAATGTGTCCAAGGAACAGATACTGATCCAAAGAAAGAAAAAAAGGCAAAATCTAAACTAATTCTATTAGTCGATCCGGTAAATTTTATACATATACAGGATGCGACGACATCAAAACAAATTTGGGAAAATTTATCAAAAGCATTTCAAGACTCTGGTCTACTGAGAAAAGTTGGTTTATTGCGAGATTTGATTAATACTAATTTAGAAACAAGCAACAGTGTAGACGATTATATCAACAAAATCATGAGCTCAGCTCATAAGCTCAGAAATATTGGATTCAGTGTTGATGATGAATGGCTCGGGACCTTGATGCTAGCAGGTTTACCTAATGAATACAAACCTATGATTATGGGTATTGAAAGCTCAGGAGTAAAAATAAGTGCAGATATGATTAAAACGAAACTTCTGCAAGAAATAAAAGCTACAACAAGTAATTTAGCTCTGTACACAAATAATAAAAATACTCAAGCAAAGTTCAAAAACACTCAGCATCAACATCAGCAGTCAAAATCAAAAGGTCCAAGATGCTTTAATTGCAATAAATATGGACACCTTGGTAAAAATTGTTGGTTTTTGAAAAACAAATCACAAAGTAAAGAAAATAATAAAGGTTTTGTGGCAGCTTTCTCGGCCATGCAACTGAATGATTGTATAAATTGGTATGTAGATTCAGGTGCTTCAATGCATATGACAATGCATAAAGATTTATTAGAGAATGAAACAATACCACCGATATCCACAATCAAAATTGCAGATAACAAAATTTTACATGTTGAAAGCTGTGGTGATGTGATACTGCACATACCTAATAGAGATGGCAGCAGCAGTGAAATATTAGTAAAGAATGTGTTATATGTGCCAAAGTTGTCCACAAATTTATTATCGGTTAGTAAAATAATTAAATCTGGCTGTAAAGTGAAATTTGATAAAACCGGCTGCTCAGTATATAATTCAAATAATCACAAAGTAGCCTCAGCAAATCTAATAAATGATACATATAGACTGAACATAAATTACAATAAAATTTTCGCCATGTCATCAAAAGCAGAGTCAATTGCACATCTGTGGCATCAACGTTTAGGCCATCTAAATTATAATGATGTTCACAAGCTACCTAACTGCACGACTGGTGTACAACTACCATCACAAAAAGAAAAGTATGTATGTATAAGCTGCCTAGAGGGTAAGCAAACAAGGCAATCATTTCCAAGCAATGGCTCCAGGGCAAATGAATTGCTAGAGCTTGTCCACACAGATGTATGTGGCCCGATACAAGTTGCTTCGATTGGCGGTGCCAGGTATTTCACAACATTTATTGATGATTTTTCAAGAAAAGTCCATGTATACATAATTAAAAGCAAAACAGAAGTGTTCGAAAAATTCATTGAATACAAAAACCGAGTAGAAAATGAGTTAAATAAAAAGATTAAAATTTTACGCAGTGATAATGGATTAGAATATACTAATAAAAATTTTGCTAATTATTTAAAGAAAAACGGAATATTACATCAGACTTCCAATCCATACACGCCACAACAGAACGGTCTGAGCGAGCGAATGAACAGGACATTGGTTGAACGAGCAAAATGCATGATGTTTAATGCTGATTTACCGAAGAATTACTGGGCTGAAGCTGTAACAACTGCTGCATATATAATCAACCGTTCGCCCACACATGCATTGTCAGACATTACACCTCATGAGGTATGGACCGGACAAAAGCCAGATTTGAGCAATATCAGGATATTTGGTTGTCCTGCTATGGTGCACATACCCAAAGAAAAGCGCCAAAAATTAGATGTGAAATCTCGTCAACTAATCTTTGTTGGGTACAGTGAATGCACAAAAGGCTACCGTTTTATAGACCCGAAAAATAATAAAGCAGTGATCAGTCGGGATGTACATTTTCTAGAAGAAAACATTAAAAGTAAAATAGTAGAGTCATCTTCTTTTTCAGCACCTGAAACAAAAATAAATAATGTTAATAAAGAAGTACACGAAATGCAAAAATTCGAAGAAAAAGGTAATAATAATAATGAAAAGAATTATAATGACAAAAAAAAATTGACACAAATATACTTACCATTAAACGAACAAAAATCTGAATTCATTACACAAGATGATGAAAATGCAGGTAAGGAAGAGCAGTCTTCTTCAAATAATTTGAGTAATACTTCAAGTAATTCAGATTATGAAGATCCACTAGATGACACATACTTACCAAGTCAGAGTGTTGACATACCGCCTGCAGATGAAACAGGTATTAAAACCCGCCGGCAAAGAAAATTGCAAACAAATAATGAAAGCTCATCTTTATACATTTGCATGAATGGTGAGTCTACATCAAGCCTTCTTAACAATGATCCCCAGAGCTTAGAAGAAGCTCTTCAAAGTAATGAATCTGAAGATTGGAAACAGGCAATGAAAGAAGAGTATGAGTCTCTCATTCACAATAATACCTGGTCTCTAGAAGATCTACCTAATGGGAAGAAGGCTATTCCATGCAAATGGGTTTTTAAACGAAAATTTGATCATACTGGAGAAATCACTCGTTATAAGGCTAGACTTGTAATTAAGGGTTACAAGCAGAAAAAAGGAATAGATTACAATGAGATATACGCACCTGTTGTACGATACACATCGATTAGGTATCTCATAAGTATAGCTGCAAAGTACAATCTTGAAATTCATCAAATGGATGCAATTACAGCATTTCTACAAGGAGATGTTGATGAAGATATTTACATGTCTCAACCACCCACTTTTGATCGAGGAGAGAAAGTATGCCATTTAAATAAAGCTATATATGGCCTCAAGCAAGCTAGTAGACAGTGGAATAAAAAGCTTAACTCAGTTTTATTAGATATTGGCATGAAACGATCAAAACTTGATCCTTGCATTTACTTTCGTATATTGAGCAAAAATGATATTTTATTTATTTCAGTTTATGTCGACGACCTACTTTTATTTTACAATAATTCTGAAACTGCTGTAGAAATGAAAAAAAGGCTTAAGGATAACTTTAGTATGAAAGACATGGGAAGGGCAAAACAATGTATTGGATTTAGAATAACACACGAAGATCAAAATAAAATATCACTGGATCAATCAATGTATATTAAAAAGATACTTACTCGTTTTGGAATGGAAAATTGCAAGCCAGTCTGGACTCCATGTGATCCAAACATTCAATTAAAGAAAGCCGAAAATGAGGAAGAAATATTGAGAAATGTACCTTATCAAGAAGCTATTGGGTGCTTATTATATTTGTCACAAGGGACAAGACCAGACATAACATATATTGTAAATTCACTAAGTCGGTACAATGGTCAACCCACTGCAGAGCATTGGACTACACTGAAGAGAGTTTTAAGATATTTAAAAGCCACTACTGATTATAAATTGACATATGATGGAAACTCTGAAGGCAACATTACAGGCTATTGTGATGCTGATTGGGCCAGTCATTCTGAAGACCGTAGATCCTGTACTGGATATATTTTTATCCTTCAAGCTGCTGCAATAAGTTGGTGCTCTAAAAAACAACCAACTATAGCACTGTCAAGTATGGAGGCCGAATACATGTCCCTGGCCACTGCTATGCAAGAAGCGATTTGGCTAAAACAATTAGATGAAGATTTTTGGCCTGAATCATCAGCTATTCCTATTGTTGTTCACTGTGATAATCAAAGTGCCATTCGCATTTCAGGAAATGAAAGTTATCATCAACGCAGCAAACATATTGATGTTCGCTATCACTTTATCAGAGAGAGGATTGCCGCCAAACAAGTCCTAGTAAAATACCAAAGAAGTCAAGACATGACTGCGGACATTTTGACCAAAGGACTGCATAGACCAAAACATGAAGTTTTTAGAAGAGCGATGGGTCTGCGTTCAGGAGAGAATGTTGGGAGAAACGCAGACATGCGCCGCGCCTACTGAGTGGAATGGCAATACGGAACGACATCTTTTTACTGCGAAG
>DWDU01002763.1:0-12326 GCA_018245575.1 Jemadia suekentonmiller
ACTATGGAATAGGTGGTGAGCCTATTGCCATGCATCGGGCACATATCCAGACTCCGAGCCACTACCAGAAAATCTAAGTTAGAAAATCTAAATTAGAAGATTTTTGTAGTGCCCGACCCGGGAATCGAACCCGGGACCTCCCGATCGGCAGTCGTACTTGCAACCAACACGACCAACGAAGGAATCATGTTCATATACTCACAATTTATAGTTATTTTGGGACGAATAGATATCTTAGAATATTCGTTCTTTACATAGTTATTTGAATTTCCACGATATTTTTTTTTATTATTTATTCGTACATACATGACTAACCTTCACGAGACTATTTACGAGACTAACTATTCACGAGAAAATCTGTCACAAGTAAGTAATTGAAATTATATTATATTATTATTTATAACATTAGAATAATGTAGCTTTAGCGGCGTTTTTAAAACTTCATTTTTGTAAAGTGGATGGTATAAAAGAATTTTATTTTCACGCAGATTAAAATCCCGTTTCTACAAGTTTTGACGATGGTTCAATCAATTCAGATTCGGGCAAACCAAATTAGAGGACAGGCGAGGTTTACTCAACCTTTACTTTAATGTAGGTAATTATCCTTAAGCATGTATAGTACTTATACATTATGGCAATAGACAGGGTAAGCCTTACGGAACAGATAGTACCTGTTCCTTGGAACATATAGGTAATTATTAACTTATTAGTGTAATAACACTTATTAATACTACCTTAATACTACATTATTACTCCAAGTAGTGATAAATAATATCAAAACATCTAACAGAGCAATGAAGTGATTTATTAATTTATTTAGTTTAGGAAACAAATGATAAGTACATTAAAACTATATTAATTACAGTAATCAGCTAAGTTTCGATCATATAAAATATAAATCTTCAGTCGTATGAAACAGTCCCAAGTATTTCACATTATTATCACGAAACGAAAGCATTTTGTAAGGAAGCATTTGAGAAATATAAAAGACAAGAATTTTTTTCTATAAGAACGCAGTTGAGCTGGGGGGAATCGCGCATCGCATAATAAGGCATTGGTGTACTTGCTCAAATTTTTGCCAGTTCCTTTTTTAACTAATGGTCCTATTAGCATCTCTTAGACAATAATTTAATACCTTTCGCGAACCCCTCAGCAGAACGTTTCTCAAACGGTGACATCTTTTCTTTTATATAAATTCATCACGACGCCTTTGTTTTCGGAATCGTTGTCTACCGCATGTTCATATTTAAATACCCACGCATGGACCTATGTAAAGTTTTTTAGTATAATATATTTCAAATTATCATCACGGTACTATTGTTAATTTGCTCGTATGTACTGAATAATTACTTTACATTGCGTACTCGATTTCGCATCGCAAATAATTCCGTACCATCCGTATATGCGCTTTTATCATACAAAATTTAAATTTAATTTCATGGCGCAGAACCCACATGATACAATCAATGTACACGCGTAGTACAATATTGGATTTTAATATTGCGGCGAGTCCGCGCCGTAACTAGATTAATATCGAATCATTTCAAACCCGTAAAATGAGATTTCTATCGCATATCGTTGAAGATGAGCACATAAAATACCTAAAGTACCTATAATATTTGTAGCTACTATTTGCTCAATTTAATTTCCTACTTAACGTCAGTCACTCATAATAAGTACTCAAATACAGAGTATGACTGAAATTATAATTCTATTGCAATTGCAATTTAATTTGAATTCTATCCCATTGAAGTTCTAATTTTACAATCAGCCATAAGTTCGTCAAGTTAACTATTGGAATAAATGTTAAATATTTTGTATTTGCATTAGACTACACGTTATGATTGCTTTAGAAAATGCGTAAACTTAGTGGTGGGTAACTGTAACGCCGAGAGAATTCTGTCCAATGTAGATAAATAATACATAATGTAAGTACATTGTACTTTGTACAAGTATATTGTATAAGTAAGTATATCATGGCAATAGGCTCACCACCTATTCCATAGTGGGACGTAAACGTAACCGGTGAAACGTGGGAGTGTTCTGCACTCCACTGCCTACCTCTTCGGGATTACAGGCGTTATGTTACGTAAATACATTGTAGTGTAGCGGCTCGCACGGGTCGTCCCAACTTGTTCCAAATATAGCGACGCGTTAAAGAGCTAAGATATTGCAATAATCTATACGTGCATGTGCGGAACGTACTAATGCACGGAACGTCGTGTGCACGCCATGCAGTTTAGTGCATCCCACGTTTCACATTTTGCGTCCGACTACGGAATATGGAGTGAGCCCATTGCTGGACATAAAACTAGGTTCCGAGCCACTATTAAGAATATGCATTTTAAAAATCCCTATAGTTTATCATTACAACCCGGGACTTTTCGACCAGAAGTCGCACTCGTAACCACTCGACCAATAAGACAATGTAATACAAGATATCCGTACTTAACCTGTATCATACTCGTATATCTTTTGTTGCAATTTGTAAGCTAACGTTCCATTACTTCTTGTCCTCGTAATGGTCACACAAATATCGACAGTTCGGTTTATGACAAAGCAAATATCTTCTTGAACAGCATCATCATCATCATCATCATCATCCTCTTAGCGTTTATCCCGGTTACGTCTTCTTGAACAGCATTAACTACGAGTACTTATTCACTATCAATTGTTACTTGTGCCATATAAATCTGCAATCGTCTGGTGATTAAACATTCGAGTAAATGTAGCCGACGTAGGTATAAAACTTCGAAATGAAAACCTGTGTGAGTCATAGTTATTAAGTATATTTAATATGTCATCTTTGTATAAAATGTAAAACCTCGCGGTTATAAGTCCGACGTCCACACGAGATTTGAAGAAACCCTACATCTGCTTGTTCCGCGTTGCAAGCCCTTTGCCGTTATGAGGAAATTAATTATTAAAACACACAGATACAAATCCCTAGCAGTACCTTGATATAGCTGCTCAATAAATAATATCGAATGCTTATTAATTATTTATTACATTTATTTAATTAAATGTAAATTCAAAAACTCGGTCATGAAGTGATGATGATGCTTAGGACTCGTATTTCATGTTATATTCATATATCTAACATTATTAGGCACATATGAGTTTGGATAAAAACAAAATACAGCTTGAAATGCTCCTGTAAATAGACGTGCTCCGCTTACGTCATTCCCCCTATTGCGTTCTGTGACATGTGCACTGATAAAAACAACATAATAGACATATCATAAAACCTCTGCAGGGACATTTTGTACGCGGTTGGTGTGAAAATGATCATGTCAACTTTACTTTTCATATTCGATATTCACGTTACTAAATTAAAACTAAAAGGTTCTGACAGAAATATTTATGTTCTTAGGTATGAAATGTTTATTTGTTACAATCTCCTTAATGTTGACTATCTCGTATATCGTATCTCGTATATCGTATCTCGTATATCGTGTAGTGGTTGCACGCACGACTGCTGAAGTCCCGAACAAAACGTTCTGGGTTGAAGTACCGGGTCGTGCTAAGTATTAGGTATTAGTATGTATTATGTGGTATACGTAACGTAACTAGTGCAGTGTGGGAGTAATACAGACCTCTGCCTAAGCCTTTAGATAAATACCGGCCTGTTGTTATGTAAATACATATTATATAACAGAAAAACGTGTAGTAAAATATCGCTTTTGCAAGCAAATCGCTGGATATGAGCTTTAGTGGCGTGAAAACTGATCAGAAGAACGAGTTTTATAATTAAATTAGGCGCTGGAAGTTAGCGAGTCGGCGCGTGCGGCTCGGCGCCTGTGAGCGGAATCTTTAATGTCGCACCAAAAAATGTCTCTCCGCGCTGTAGACAGCTTGTATCTGATTCTACGTGATCCTTTTCATAATGCAGAGATATTACATCACAAATATCCACTTAACACAATTTATCACGCGATATTCTGTTTGCCAACAAAAAAAATTCTGTTTACCGACACTCCAGTGAAATCGCGCGCGGTGATTTGCAAGTAGATAGGCACGTTTACTTATACGTAAACACTCCTCTCAAAACTCATGGAAAAAACCAAATTTTCGACGCGTAAAAACGGGTGTTATTCAGAAAAGTCGCAAATACTACCCGACTCGTATCCTATCAGACAATACGAGGTACTCAAACTCACTCGCACGAGCGAGTATTGGGGATTTTTCTCAGTTACGCCTTAATTGAATTTCCTTTAGCTCACTTTTAATTTATTTACGTCCCCCACTTTGATGTCGGTGAGCGTACCTTGTTTATAGACAAATAACCAATTAATTTGATTCGGTTTAATCCGCTGTGATCTAACTATGTGATGGCTAGCATTTAAATGTTGCGGACTGTTTATAGGCTGCAATAATCATTTTGTCATTCAGAGTTTAACATCGATCCGATTTACGTATGTTAAGAGGTTCCTATAACACAAAACAGAACTGAAATAATCAGTGAGAAATTACGATACATTTCATTAACGTCTTGCATCAACATTTTATTTGATATAATTGTCGATAACTGAAAGTCCCCTAAACAAATCCACACACTTCTGATTAGAGCGCTTTAAACTATTAGTGTGAGTGAAAGTAAACATGACATGTGAAGATTCACACTGGAACGTGATTAGCACCGACCGTACCTAATAGGCGATGCGAATCCCGCCAGCAGGGCGCGGTTCCCTAACCCAATTTGTGCAAAACGACCGAAGTAAACACACGTCGATTGTACGCTTCCACGGAGATTTATAGCAAGATCGTAAAATGCAGCACTCTGTGTGAATAAGCCCAAATTGAATGGAATATGTATATCGCAACGTTCCGATGTAGTCGACCGTTTTATTTGCTACCATATTGTTTTCCAACCCGCCCACTAAGTCGTTTGTTCAACACTGTGTGTGTGGCATTGAGCTGTGTGTAGAAAAAGGATGGGCTTGTATTATTTGATCTTTTCACACAAATTGGTACAGGTACTCTGATGAACTAAGCAAAGTCTCCTCAATCGCTTTTCAACGGCTGATGACAACATGAAGTGGATATGTTGTACGAGTATATGCTTATGAGATATACTTGGCGATACATATATCATATATATTTAATATCTATTTCCTATCTCATAACATCACGGGATAGCTACTTTTTTGATATAATTAGTAATAAGGTGTGTAAAGTAATCGTTTCCCTATATAAATTTTGTTATTTTCACATATAAATTAAAACAAAACATCGAAAAATTAACAGTCATTTCTGACTACAAAATTTCTAAAATGAATTTGTAAGTATTAAGTACAAAAGTTCGAATACTGTAAAGGGTATTTAGGTATATTAGTACCTGAAATTCGTCTATAAAAACCCTAATATCGTACGCCTTATTATTGGTAACTGCGAACAGTTTCGGTTGAAAGGGTATGATAAGCCAAATGGTATTGTAAAATACAACTCATTCCGTCTTAATACTTAAGATTACTGGAGATTAAAGTCGATATGACTAATTGCCGTTTACTAACTTCGCAATAAAAGAAACATCCAAGTAATGAGTTTACAGCATATATTAATACACATGCACTATCTGCCATTCTATCTATAGAAATAGGATATAGATCCTATCCTAACTCGAATTATCTCAAAGGATCGCAAGAGGCGAGAACAAATAATGGGAGATAGGCCACAGCGCCTTCTCATGACACATACAGACACATCTATTGCAATACTTCCAAAGAAAAACAACCATCGCTAGTTTTCGTCATATTATTTAATAAATAGAAATACATATGCGAAACAGGACCTTTTTTGACCTTTAGTTCAAATTTTAGGTAGTCTTTGCCATATAATTATGCAGTACATTGAATCACCACTCGTCAGCTGATTGCTTCGTTTCGCTAGACATAAACAGACGAAAACAGGTAAACAATAGCAAACCGAAGAAATTTAACAAAGTTTCCGTAACGTGGATTTACATCGACAAAGATTTAAATTATGCTAATAGTTTTAACGTGGAAAATATTAAGAAGCGATCGAAACAAAAAGAAAAAGGTGTAAAATGAAGATTTAAAATTTGTTTAAATATTAATAGTCGATTTTTTTTTAACTGTTTCAAATTATCTCACATTAATGTAAAGACACTTGTGTAAAACAAAATTAATATTTGCGGCATTAACTTGCTACGGTATCAAAGTGCGTAACGCTTCTGAAACTTGAAGAAAGTTTTCACGCTCATTTCATACGGCCTACTTAACTCATTCCATTATGAACGTCAAGGGATCTTGTTAAATATTAATATTTAAATTTTAAATACACTATATGTTTTTTTAGCTCGATGGAATATAACACAGAGGAAGGAACAATATTTTAACTCACGAAATATAGCATTAGGATTTTGGATGATTGAGTAACAATCTATAAACACCAGCGACATATATGTAATTAAAAATTCACTTTTAATAAGGGGATTCATCATTAAATTATCTTTCGTCATTTTCCACATGTTCAAAGACAGAGCTACACTGTAAAAGTATTACATCTGTTTTTATTGTAGCCGTGTGGAGGCCAGGCGCGCCTCCGCCGTGCTTGGGCAGCCCGAGCGCGGGCAGCCCGGGTGCGCCGCCGCCGCCGCCGCCGCCGCCCGTGTGGACGCCAGGCAGCGCCTCCGCCTCGCCGCAAACACCCCGCAAAACTTTCCGCCCAGTCCACTTCGAGGACACGCCGCCCGCCCGCCGTAAATTTCCAGTAAGTTACACCCCACGACCCCATGTATGAAATACTTCCTTAATTTAATATACATAATATATGAACGCACACATACTCGTATGTTTTCACGGGGAGATTCAACCGATTTCTATATAATTTATTATAAAGATAGGCTAACTTCGAGGAAGAACATAGGCTACTGATGCCTAAAATAAGTTATGCTTCATTTGTATTATGCCTATTGTAAGATTCGCTGTAAAAAAATTCAGTGTATAAAAAGTTATTTAAAAAATTCAACGTCGTTGTTTACTAGTCCTCAGCGAATTGGATGGGTAGTGGTCAGTAATTGTATAAAGCGAACGCCGTAAACAATGTTGCTGGCTTTTAGTTTTTCGTTATATTTTGTCTGCCTCGTTGGTCGTGTTGGTTGCAAGTGCGACTGCCGATCGGGAGGTCCTGGGTTCGATTCCCGGGTTGAGCACTACTAAAATTTTCTAATTTAGATTTTCTAGTAATGGCTCGGAGTCTGAATATGTGCCCGATTCATAGCAATAGGCTCACCACCTATTCCATAGTGGGACGTAAACGTAACTGGTGAAACGAGGGAATGTTCTACATTCCTCTACCTACCTCTTCGGGGATTACAGGCGTGATGTTACGTTATATTTTGTTACATTACAGGTGCATCATTTCAGGGGCATTGTTTGAAAATAATCTAAATTTTTACACCACCGTTTTACTAAGCACAATAAAATTATGAAATATACCATGTTACGTTGTGTGATTGAACTGCAACGTGTAGTTTAAGAACTGTATAAAAAGATTCCTTAACAATAAAAACACAATTGCGGTCACTTTTATACACTATATATCTACTTGTACACATATCCACTTACATATACCACATACCAATTCGTAGCAATGGCTCACCTGTTAGCCTGGGTGACACATAAAAAAATATTGATGTTCCAACACATTCTAACTACATTTTCGCTAACTTCTCCTGTAGTTTGCTTTTCTACAGGTAATTGAATCCCGATAAACCCCTTAGGGATGACGAAAAGTGAGAGTGAATCTGGAAACAATGGATAAACAAAAATAACAAAAACTTCCACGAAGTTATCTATCTCAATAACAAAGTAAAACCAGACAGCGAACTTGAAAATTTTGTTAGCATCTCTACAAACTGTTTGTTCGCCGCAAACACCCAACGCTGTTCCATTTGAAATTTAATTCCACGATCACTTCATACGACCTTTGTGATAGTTACAATAGCGTTACAAGCCGGCAAGAAAATAATAGGTATTATTATTTAAGTAGGACATTATCTATTATTTTATAAATATCACGAGACTGATAGACAATATACAGACCGCCTCCTCGGTCGAGTGCTGTTCGAGAAGTGCTGAGCTCAATCCTCGGGTCGGGTACTATTGGGTTCTTCTAAATTGAAATTTCTCATAACATCTCGGAGATTGGATTTGTACCCGGTGTAAAATGACAATAGGCTCACCCGCTATTCCATAGTGGGACGTGAACGTATGTGGTGAAATATGAGTGTACTATACTTGTGTGACTACCTTTCGAAGATTACAGCTATGTAGTAAAATAATAATATACTGTTAAAATTTGTATGTACTTACTTTCCAGAGTTCAGATCAAACCGAATGCACAAGTGGTTCAGAATCGGAAAGCCGTCTACGTACATCGCACAGCGCGCCGCTAACAGGCCTCAACTCGCTAGGGGGCTCCACCAGCCGTTTGTCAAGAGCGCAGAATCCCACAGTGACACTACTTCAGAAAGCTAGAGGTAAGATGACATTAAGATAACATTTTAAATCTTACAAGGTAAACATACAATACAATATATACAATTTAAACTTCTATAAATTGTAATAAATAAAATCCTAATCTTTTATAATGTTCTATGAATATAGCGTTAATGTTACATGATAATTTTTACCCGATAATATTTTCTCAACAGTGTCTAATTGATGAAAACGTTGATTGAAATGCCGTACGTACTGACGATCCAACCCTTCATTGAATTATGGAAAGGCCGATAATTGCCTACATTGCTTAAAATGTTATTTATTACCTACTTCAAAGATTTATTTTGTACATATTTGGATTTGAATTTACTTGTCAGAAGCCCCCAAAATTGTCTTTAAATGTGTACTGAAGGTCGTAGAATTTGAATCACTAACGCTAAACCTATAGATAGTGTTTAATAACAACGCCTAGTCAAATGTATTCTATATTTAAATATGAAGGCTTGAAATCTGAAGGTTGACTAGGTCAACTATGCATGCTGGAATTATTATCACGACGATCTAAAATAACGCTATGCTGCTTTGATAGGTGAACTATATCTACTCGTACAGTTTAAACACTTTCGAAGTTCAAAAGACCAGCTTCATTATCACTGGAAAATATAGGTCTATATGTGTGAGAGGGGACTGGAGGGGAGGACTTGTTTTCTTTTAACTTCTTACAAAACGTCATATGAATCTTTTCATACTGTCAAATAAACTAAGTAATATAGCAGGATGTAATTCTAAGAAATACGTGCGAAACATATGATGTCTTGTACCTAATGTAGCGGACTGACAAGGGTCAGGCCTGAATATTATTAAACTTTAATACACCGACATAACATTAACGCGTCGAAATGATTTGAATCCCCTATTCCCACTGATACAGATAATACAAGAAAGTGTTTCTCTGTCATGTTACTTGCCATATTTTTACAGAAGATAACAATTTATCAACACAAAAAACGTGAAATATAGCTCCATAAAACTACATAATACAAAAATATTTAAAACGAATATCTATATATCATTTTTCTCTAAAATCATTTGCTAATATCACTTCGCAGCAATTCGCGAAGCTTTAACACGTTATCATGCATACACAAAGGTAAACTTAATATGTCACGCCTATCCCCAAACAGGTAGACAGAGGAGTGTAGAACACTCCCATCATGCATACGTACTCCTACATATCGACCTTTAACAAGGGAAATAAGCACCAAAATTAGAAAATAAGATTTTGCTCCAGTTTACGTTAGCAACTTCGGTAATAATAATAATGTTCATTTATAGTATAAGCTGTTCAAATAATATAAATATAAAGGTCATTGCACGTGGCGACAATCCTCTGTGATACTTAGACTAGGCTACATTTCAAGTTCCTAGACTCCTATTAAATGACAATTTAAAAGCTTTATGTTAAGTGTACAATTGAATAGTCATATTAATAAAATTAACTAACGAGAACGTAACGTAACGTAAACTTATTTCTAGAAAACTCGAAACATAATCCATGTTTTTATCAGTTCCTATTTGGCACTTTATCACTAGATATTACTTATTTATTTTGCATTCAGTGGTCTCTGCCTACCCCGTTAGGGACCTGATTTGGCGCTGTAATAAATATAATCACTTCTTATTCACTTCACACAGAAAACCAACTCTCCCGCAATACAAATCAACAGCACCAAGAAAGGGACCCTCGCCTTCCTCGAGACAGGCCATCTCCTCCTAAAGGCGATCCAGGTTATTATAAAAAATATCTATACTAACGCTTCCTAGCACAGCATACAACTATAGAGGCGTCAGTCGCCGAAAGCTCTACAGAAGAAAGCTCAAGCTTTTTATGCGGTCAAAGTATAATATCAATGGAAATGTGACAGATTGTAATAATAATATTTCATTTAATGGGACGTCATTTTACTGTTTTCATTCTTGGTTTGTATTAACAAATACCTTTATACAAACCAGCATTTAATGTACAACAACATTAAAGTTTATACAGTTCTTGAATAGTCCAAAATACTATAGCGTCTCGTTGTGCTGTAACACTAGGATTTTATTTGCGGTAATAATAATTATAATTTGTGACCAATTTATGTTCCTAATTTGTTAATACGCACAATGCACTGCAACTTCTAGGAGTTACATATAACCGAATGTTGTTTTCAATCAATAGGTGGTTTTGACGTACAAAAAGTGTTCTAATGAACCAATTTTGAATTTGACATTTCAATTTGAATTTGATTATTTCCAGTGCACGCGTTACGACAAGGCTACAACAACGAAGGCGAAACCGACAAAAGCGACTACGAGCGCGGAGGCAAGAGTAAAATGGCCGATGCCCACAGGAAGGTGGATGGAATCGGACCCACGACCAAAGACGGAATGCCTGTCACCCTCAGATCTGTAAGTGCTTTTATACCTTACATGGAGACTAGCCCAAAACTGCTCGTGATTATCTTATTTGAAATATTATTTTATGTCGTTTCTCTATTGGACTTATGAGTTTTAAGAATGAGAAGGGCTAAGACCATAGTCAATTGAGGTGATCCAATGAGGTTTGGATTATCATACTTCAAATAAAAAATCTAGACGTAACATCACGGCTGTTATCCCCGAAGAGGAGTGTAATACACTCCCACGTTTCACCAGTTACGTTTACGTCCCACTATGGAATAGGTGGTGAAATATAATTTCTGAAAGATCATCCTTGCGTTTTCAGGAAGTGAAAGATCCATCACGATGGTACAAAAAGATGTACGACACAATACATAAAAATAAATACGACGGTAAGCGATTAATTAAGTCAATGCTAAATTTGCTGTATTGTTTTAAAGTAATGAAGCTTTTATTTTCTTTCTTACTTCAAAAAAAAATATTCTTTTGCAAACGTAGCCCATGAAACGTTGAACGTTTTCTTTTTCAGAGGATTATGTGACTATTCGGTACAAAAGTCGTCGAGGTGATTATTTTGAAACTTTTCCAAATTGTTTGCATCGGTGACTGTAATACATGCCCATAGTTTCGAATCGATTTTAATCAAAATAAATGCTTTAATTACCATCGCATTAAATCAAATGTACATATACATACATGCGCTTTCTTTAGTGTTTATATGTACATATATCATTTTGATTGCTGAACTTACCTCTACACGAAAAATAACTACAATATGACTACATCGAATATACACTGTTAACCTTATCATTAACACACGAATGTAGCTTAACTTCCAATGTTTATACAAATTAACAATAATATTGCTTAAAAATGTAGGAAAGTATCAACTGCACATTGAACTGTATAACTCCAAGAACTCATTAATATCTCTGTAACTTTTGACACTGCTATCAGTGGACGTTTTTTATTTCACTCTTATCATCTCAATTCCATTAATTTGTAAATAAATGATATATTTTTATATCAGTTGCTCTAACTGAAATAACTTTACAATCTTAATTACCAATTTTTTTTATTATATAACGTACAATGTAAATGACATATTAACGAAGATAAATTAGAGTTTATTTTTGTAAGACGTTCAACCCCAAATATTATCTCTATAATTCCTGATATGTTACGTAATTTTAACTGCATTTTAATCTCAATACAGTACACATTTTCAATATTATATAAATGTAGTATTGGAATAGGGCTACTTATGAACTCGTGACACTTTTGTAACACACTAACTAGTGACGTGTTCACAGGTGAACCTCAGAGAATGACAGGCAACAAATCCCAGTACGCGTACTTCGACCCGCGCTCGGGGTACCTGAGCGAGCCCGAGGGCGGGCTGGGCCGGCTCGGCGCCGG
>DWDU01002764.1:0-12326 GCA_018245575.1 Jemadia suekentonmiller
AACTGGTGAAACGTGGGAGTGTTCTACATTCCTCTGCCTACCTCTTCGGGGATTACAGGCGTGATGTTACGTTTTTTACGTTTTCGTACCATCACGACAAATTCTAAAAGGGTACCCAGAAAGTATCAAATGCCAAATATCTCTGTATATTATAAGGGTGTCAGCTCTATAACCTGACATCCTTTTCTTTCTTCGGCAGTCCCAATACACCCTTGCTGTATACTTTCTAATTATGTATATTGAATCATGATGACAATGGACCACGACATCACATTCAATACGTAGCACTCAATACATATCAGACATATTTCTCTGATGTCGGGTCGATCACAAGGCGTTCATCCAGCAGTACATTCTACACATTACCTTTTACATGTACTGGAAGGTAAGCACGTGACCAGTAGTAAATAGCAGTCCAAAGTAGTAAGCAAGTAGAATAGTAGTTAAGTGATTAAGTTAGAACGTACTTGCAGTTTTCTTTGGTTATTTAATGAATGTTATATCGAAAGTAAAACAAGCGCACGAAAGTAAAATGAATTGAGTAAATTTGCCTTTCCCTAGATTTTGTTCTACGCACGTACGTAGATACGCTCAGTGAACTATGTTTTTGAAGTGTTCCATGGGAGAACAATATCACGCCATGATATATCATTATTCGATCATTTGACCATTTAAATAATTTTTACTTGAGTAATAAATCTTTGTAAAAGGCTTCGGTTTTTCATTTTTAGTGTGTACGTCTAATCTAATCTAGAAAACGGAATTAATTACTAATTATATAAGTTTCTTTTCTCCTGTTTAAGTTCCTTTCTCTTCTGCCTCGTTGGTTAAGTAGTTGCAAGCGCAAGTGCTGATCGAGAGATTCTAGGTTCAATTTCCAGGTCGGGTACTATCAGACTTTTCTAACTTGTTTAATAGAAATTTCTAGTAATGACTCGGAGTCTTAATATGAGCCCAGTGTATGTACGTACAGCAATAGGCTCACCGCCTGTTCCATTTTAGGACCTAAACGTACTTGATAGAATGAGCGAGTATACTTCACTTCTCTGTTTACCTTTTCGGGGTTTACAGGCGTGACTTTACGTCGAAAGTTTTTTCCCTTGTTGCGCCGCGCTTATGATGTGTATAAAGCTGATGGAAATAATAATTATGAGGAGTATGATTTTTGACATTTATTATGTTTATTTATGGTACTCGTACTTTATGATTTAGTAAAAGTTGTAAATCTACCGATGTTATATTGTTGTGGTATAATTCACTTCAGCAAGTGATCAGTGGCCGCTTCACTAAATTCCTTGTTTTGGAGTAAAACCCGTTAAGTGACAATATTGGAGCCAATAATGTTCGTACTTCACAAATTGCCCCACAAATTATACTTAATGACCCAATTAAAACTTAAGACCCTAACAGTTTCCGCTGAATTCCTTTCAGACAATTTCAGCCATTAGCGTGCATTGAAGATAATCTCGGTACTAAGTGTTTAGTGAGATTAGATTATATGAACGCTGCACCTGCCTGCCTGCCTGTAGTAGGTCGATGCATGCGACTGTGACGTCAACATTATGATGATTGATATATGAACGCGTTATGAGCAAGTGAACTACTCGTATTTGTGATAATAATGTATTTTGTATTGTAAATTATGTATTCCCAAAGCTGAGCTGCACCCGTCAGGTCACTAGAGACTTATTACACAACACTATGATACGTTTTGTTACACATATAATTAAAACATATTTTTCAGTTGACTTTCCACTTTACTTTACTGAACTTTCAACTTTACTGAAAGTTAAGAAAAAATTAAAAGTCAACGGTTTTTCTATTAAAGATAACAAAACATTAAATTCAAATTCAAATTCAAAATCTTTATTTGTGAATATAGGTCAAGTAGGTCTTAAATACTAATTATAGTACGCTATATTCCACCCGGTAGGGTATACAAATATTTCGATTCACATTGTAAGTAAGAAGTTATTTAACAATTTATGAAACGATCAGAAATTAAGCCGGGAACTACATATTTTATAAAACAGCACCATAGTGTATTTCTACTTTTACAATACAAGGAACGTACTCGCCTGTTCAGTATAAAAATAAACATCTATAGCTATATGTATATGTATAAAAGAATGTCGTCTTACTAACACTAATTATAACTCAAGAACGGATTTGGCTGAAAATTGGCGGGGGGTAGCTTGGTACCATGAGACGGACGTAGGATAATTTTTAATTATTAGGGAGAGGTAGAGAGAGAGTACACAAATGTAAGTAGTTTTCAGTAGGTGGAAAGCTAAATCCGTGTATAGGTATTCCATGCACCTACCTGCCTGTCAAGATTGAGCACTGATGTCTTAAGTAACTTTTCGAAAAAAGGAAAAAAACTTGAAAAGGCGGTACGGAGTCCGCCGGGTCCGTTAGTTTAAAATAAAAGATGTTCAAATCTATAGCGAGAAACTAGAAAATACGTTTGTACGGTTCTTTAAAGTCCATGATATTAAAATATTCAATAAACTCAAGTCCTGAGTTAAGAGTGGTAATATTTAAAACTCAGTGCGTCTGTCTACCTCGTAGCGGATCTAGCGTGACGATACAACAACAATACCAATAAATGTACACATATGCTATGTCTGTTTGAATCAAACCGCGTTGTTACCGCACACGTAACACACAGTTTCGACAAACACGTCGCGCGTCCTTCTTGCTTCCATCTGTTCTCCTTTGATGTCCGATCGAATTCCGCACGGAGCGGACTCATATTTTCTCTTTTTTATTCTTCAAAGAGCAGGACGTATCAACTATATTGCAGCGCGGACAATTTCCTCTTCCGCGTTATATTCCCTCAACGACACTAAAACGGTATTTAGTACGTTTATTCATATTTTTTTTCGAAGTACGTTTGCGTGACGAGCTACCGTAGGTCACCATACCGATTGTAGGCCAGGCTGTCACCAGACGTTAGCCCAGCGTCGCAGGCTTTGGCCTTAACTCTTCGCATTGTGAGAGGACAGCCGCGTCCAGTAATGGAATTAGTAAAAGGGTTAACGTCTATGAAAATTTTTGCGTTCAACACGACATGGAACATATACTGTCTTGCTTAATCATTGCTCTGTTCGTTGAGCTTTGTGACTAGGAACTTCAGACATTTCAAGTTTTTATGTATACCCTACAGCTGTCATAGTCGCTCTGTCTTTACAACACTTGCGTCTGCAAAACTGTCGCCATAATCCGCGAGACTTGGATGAAAACAAACATAAGGTGTATATGCCTGTGTCAGATATATTAAATATTTAATACGTGTGTCCAATAAATTTATATATTTACATATTTGTAGTAAATCTAAAGAATAATTTTAGTACTTTTATTACTTCAAACAAAATAATATTCATATTGACATTTCTGTCATTGGTGAATTACAATGTTTTCTTTTTTACGGTGAAACTAAAAACAGAAAGTAACGCGTGACGCCACTGCGCAGCGGGCCAGTAGTTCCCGCCAAAAACTCTTAGTTTTCACCTTAGGTACGGTGATATCAGTTTTTTACTGAATGTGTTTATTTTATTGTAGAATTGTTGTAACCTTAAGGTTTACTCGTATATACATACATATAGGTTAAGGTTTATATATAATTATATTAACCTTTGTTAATGCCCCAACAATTAGGTTATTATAGTATTATGTGATGTATAAAGTTAGCGTAATAAAAGAATAATACCGTATAAAGAATGATATTGATTTTGATTTGAATTTATTTTGAATAAGTAATTGATAGGGATAAATAAACTTTGTTATAGTTTAATTCGTTTATATTTTCCTTATTATTAACTAATACAAGCTTTAGGAACATACGTTATTCGATTTTTTACATATATATGTAATAAAAATCTAACGTCATAAGTGTGATAAATCTTACAGTTATATCCAAAGCTCAATTAAAATTGATTTAAGTCATAACATGCATAAAATATGTATAACTGAACTGAACGGGATTGTATAGAGCTCTTACACAGGGTTAATGCGTTGCCCTCGGGAGCTGACCGGGAAGTCAATAAGAAGTGTGTCATATCGCTCCAGCTCGTGAGGCGGGCCACAGAGCGTTGATCCAGCAGCCATTCCTGCAAATGTAAGCAAATAATGCTTACACTTATATTTTTTTAATGCCATTGGAAAATCAAATTCCAATATAATTTTAACGTGGAACTAAGTTGCGCGCATCGCTGTAACAAAACGTAATAGTGTCGGAATATCACATAATTTATTGCTAAAAGTATTTTATTTGTTATTCTGACCACATTTCATAGCTGGCCATAGTAAGATGGCGACTACTTTAAAAACAGAACATCATCGCGTGTCAACCTGTTATGAAACTCCAATTGGACGCAAGTGTCCCCCCCAAAATAGAAAGAGCTAGTTCTATGGTCTGCCGCGCTCACCAGGTGCGCGCTGCCAGACGTCACGTGCTCTGACAATACTACGGGAGCTGTTGTGGTTCGCTTGTGATGTTCTCCTTCACCTTACTGAGTGTGACCCGTTTATTTAGTTGGGGAACAAATTTTTTGTACATATTTCTTTGTCGAATTCTTACTAAGGCAGTAGTCAGATGCCTTCAAACCCGGCTTGCGTGTGTGAAAACAGTAATGAATGTAGAAGATGTAAGGTCTGTGAGTGATGATATAGTAATGTAATCTGTACTAATATGTTATTCAGTTCCGCCCCAATGGTGGCCACATTGAAGCCACTGCCGTCTCCTGTTTTTCAAGCCATTCACACTCTTCCCACAACAAATAACATTGTAGCGTTATCGCTAACAGAATCAGCGCCGCGGTCTCGCAGTACTGCAGCTCTACAAGTGCACCGCGCGAGTTATTCGAACTCTGCCGATAGAGCAGGTGTCGAGCTGTTTTATGGAGTTTGTGGTATTGTTCCACACGTTCCCTGACACAATTTGTATCAGTCCGATCTACATTTATGTTTGAACTACATTCATAGCGACTTTTGTTTGAAACTGTAATGGGTTTATACATACGAGTATATACTATACGCTACAATTTCATTAATAAAATACAATTTATGAAAGTGCATGCTTATAATTATAAGTAAATAGGTATATAATTTCAATTTAATGAGAATATTACATTTCACTGCCTACCCCTTAGAGAAATATTGGTTTGAAGGTATATTACCTATGTTAGGTTTATAATAATAACAATACATTAGAACATTTCCGCACACGACCGTCTGATTTCAAACGAAGCCTCAAGAGAATTTGCGTCATCGTGATCAAATGGCTAAAAAACTACACAATTTTATATATGTAAATATATATGTACTTATATAGATATTTTTACACCGAGACAAAGCAAATACGTGTTTATAATGTATGAAGTATTTGTTCCGGGCACCCATAAGGTTAACCCATAAGGGGTCTCATTTGCTATGACCAAACGCGCAAGTAATGCGGCGCGAAAGTACTGTAACGCGCCGCGTTACTTGTCGTTGGTCATAGCGAATGAGGCCCAAGGTTCGATTTTCACCCCCGCAGTGACAGAGGGGTTCACTGAATACTGCACGGCTGGGATAGTATATATAATATTTTGTACTTTTTTATTATATATTTTCTTTCATATCAGGGAATGGAAGGGTACCACCTTCCACCCTTACGCCGGTGTTCATGGAGATAAGGTATATGAGTATGGAAATGCAAAATATTGGAAAATAATTGAAATGTCTTACTTTTTCCAGCAGTCGTTATCATCATAAATAGACGTTGAAATTTTTTTGTACTAATTGGTAATTTATTTTTAAGATCCAATCAAAAGTTCCGAAGTTAAAATAACGTAACAACTTTACTGTTGCGAAACTTACAGTTGTTATTATAATGGGAACCACCTCACAGAAAGCTGTTCATATGCTGTTACGAGGGATCCGTCGCCTCAAAGAGGAAACAGAAGGTCCATTAACGTATTCAGATTCTTATTTTAAGCAAATAACGATTAGTAGTTAAAGAATTGTGAAGCAGTGATAGTGTAGCGATTACGAATTCAGCCGCCCACTCCGAAGGCCTGGTTTAAAATAAATTTTTAGATTGGTATCACTAGGTTTCGTGGTGAACAAAATCACCGTGACGAATCTTGCATATATAAGTTTCAGTCCTCCAGGATGTTCAGTAAGATTACAGCCGTAATCTATTTTATTCTGAGAGGAGACCTGTATTCAGCAGCGGAGCTACAAAGGGATGATGTTGATGGTGATGACGATGAAAGAAATGTTGCTAATACATGTGACTAACGAATACAATAATGTATGTCGTTGTTTAAACCTGCACACATATTTTTAGGCATAAAAATCGGGGAGTAAGCTTTCTTTCTCAGTGATACCAGATGGTAGCATAATCGACTAGTATTTTTCCCGTGAATTTTTTACAGGCAGTGTACTATCCAAATAAGACACAATTAGCGCCTCTGTAAGTCGCCTACTCGGCGGTCAAGTCAGGCCGCGCGGCACAAAAGATACAATTAACGTTTTATCGCCTCTTCCGTCGATCGTAAACCGACTGTTTTTATGTAAACTCCCCTTTAAAGGAACGAATTTAGCGTTTTTATAGAACAGATAACAGCTCAACATCTAAATTTTAATGTGTTCATAATCTGCTGCTTGAGTTTCAGTCAGTGAATCTCTAGGCTAGTCTCAAATTCAAATATCATTTATTCAAAATTGGTTCATTGGAACAAGTCTCCACTATTATCCCATAAAAACAACGCCTGTTTCGGAGATTTCTGACTCCCCAATTAGTCAGTGTCTGATATATGTGGTAAAGATATACATACTTTGTGTGGTGGACGACGCTGTTTATATTACCGTTGTAGTGTGCATAAGCCCCATCATAATTGATCCCCATCCTTACTTTTCCTCGAATACAACTATTGACTCTCCAAGATGTTGTGGGGAAAATTAAATTCCCGCTCTTAAGAGGGTCTGCATCCTTTAGTAATTCCCTGATCCTTTTTGCTATTAACACAATTTTGGGAATTTATTCAACTTCATTTCGCACACATAGGCTTTGGGGAGGTATTAAATTCCCGAATGTAATTCAATTTGTAATAATCCGATTGAGGCCTGAGCGGGATTGTTCGGTATTGTTATGTTAATAGGACGATGAGATTCGTTTCAAATGTACTTGTAACATTTATACTGTAGGCCATTATTTCCTGTTCTATTAAGCCACAAACAAATATTTATTTTCTGCCGCACAACAGTTTTCCCAATTTTAATCTCACAAATTTTCCGTAAAATGCGAATCGAAACCGTATGAGTGTCGTTCAGACCTGTCTGTACGTCTGCGCTACTTGCTTCTCGGAACATATGTATTTATAAGTAAGTGAGAATTTTGTGTGCCGAAATCAAGTGCAAGTTTAGGAACGGGTCCATGTAATCATATCTTGATGCATTTTATGTCATAATTAGTGTTTTTTGTTATAAGGAGTTTTAGTACCTTTAACCCATAATACCCGTTGAGCCCAGAGGTATCGATAATATACGAATATCACAACAAATTTGCCATAAAAAAACCTTCATTGTAAAAATTAAACCTTTTTATTACACTATTATTTTTGTGAAAAAAAAAAAAAAATTTTTTGTGAAAATATATAAAATCTTGTATTCAAACTATGTGTACGTTATTATTATGGACCTTCTTAATATTAATGTCCAATCTTATCGACATTAAAACTTTTTAACATTTAAACTACTTTAAAAAACGATTTTTTACAAAAGTATTCTAAAAATGGTCTATTTCCAGCAAACGCTCTAGCGCTGGGTAATAGCGCGGGCGGACAGCGCGCGCCCGTAATAACGGTGTTGAGACAAGTTGAAGGCTCTCGTCGCAACAGCGCTCCTCATCGCCCCCTCGTCGTTAGTTGAAACAATTATTGTTACATAATTTGTACACTTACTTCATAAATAGACGGTCATATGCGACATTTACTACCTACTAATGTATACTCGTATTTAATTTATGCCGACGGGCAGCAGAGTATAGAACACAAATATTAAAGTGCACAAAGGCACGCTGAGATTCAGAAAGGCTGATAATTTGTCACATATTAGGTAACGATAGACATTAATTTGAGCATTGTACATTTTTTAACGGCATAAAACGGGAGGGGGAATGGACTGTTACTAGTGGTGTTCATTAGTCGTTGAAGTCGTGGTTCAGGAGGTAGTTTAATTCTTCCTTGTATAATAGTTTGAAACTTCTGCAATCTAAAATATTCGCACGATAGCCACCAGCAGTAGGTCTCCGAGACAAAGATGTCTACCACAAAGCCCTCCATGATACCGCTAGGGGTAATCTGCTATCACAATTTCCTGTCTCTTTAGATAATAATCAAATTAATAGGTACAACGTATTCAATAAATTATGTTCAATATAATAAATAAATTAACGCTTGTCTTATGAGCGGAGGTTAATTTGATTTTATTAAGATCTCGTAGAAAATAATTGTATTTGCCTTCGAAACCTCCAGCTAATTATTTCCGTGTATCTGGAGCCGAGTTTGTCAAGACGTCGTTCAGCTAAAGAGTATTGTAATAACTGAATATTTACCAACAGTGATAAAGCAGCAGTTTATAATACTCCCGAGGCTTGACACAAAATCTGTATGGTACGTGCATAATAGTCTTTTAGCACTAACCAAATATAAAGACGATATTTTGTAAGGTAAATTTCAGTAACCACCTACAAAATAGCTGTTAGGGCACAAGTGACTCGTTATGGATCTGCACAAATAAATTAAAAAACATCACTTTAGTTAAAACGTACGTGCACCTTTAGAAGTGCTTGTAGGCCTGGTGTGATAACGTAATATAAACGATTGGTAGAGCACAGCAACACCAAGCGCGCGCAATGTTTCACTGGATAACCCTCACATTTGGACTATAACGAGAGTTTTCTTGATAAAAACAGGGATGTTTGTATAAGAACTGCACAGTACGCCACGCCGATTGATTAATCTGCTGTAAATAAAGGCAGTCAGGCAAATATTTTAAAGAAAGTTTCAGAGCCAATATACCAAAGATTTATATATATGCATCTTTGTCGGTAGTTGGACTGATTCCATTAGGTGCCGCACATTTTCTAAAAAAATTTATTCACCACAAAATCATTACCCCATTAACCTGAATAAGCCCGGCATTCAATCCGGGAGTTGCACAATGACTGACTTGGGCCCCAATAATGTTCTAATTGCTGCAAGAGTCAGTAGACAAAGGCCACTAGTATAATAGTACCGGAACCATTCATTACGGGGACCCACATTAATCGGCCGATCAAGTCCGCCCCGGTCACGTGCAGCTTTGCATTGATATTGATACAGTACCGTTTCTACGTAAGTCTTAAAACGGTCCGTATAACTAAGCTCGCATTATTCAATCAAAATTTAGTGTACTCGTAAACTTACAACGTACAAACTTACTTATCCCGTGGGTGTCCACATTACTTTTTTGTATCTTGAATTCCGAGTTATTTTTTGTATTATACGTAATGTTATATTTATAATGTATTTTAATATGAAACAGTGTACGTTTGAGAAACTACAACAATGACTAGATAAAAAAATATATTTGAATGTAAAAAATTGTTCATGTTCATGTTCTTATATTTTAATATTTAGTAATGCCTTTTGCAGCAATTAGAGATGCTACGCATCGAGGCATATTTTCTATGCAGACTTTTGCTTTTTTTTTTAAATTTTGGGCTTGATGAAATTCTCTGATGACAATTTCAATCAATGAGAGGTGGCCATCAAATGTTCACAATACGATACTCAATGTCTAGAACTTGTAATAGAAAAGTTTCCTAATAGTAGGTATATTATTTTGTTTTCGTATTTAAATTGAAAATTATTGTTTGACTATTGTTTCATTTGAACTATGAGTTGACTGACAACAGAGAATACAATTAGCGAGTGTTAAGAGGCAGTAACACAGGCCGTGGCGGCGTGCGGCGTGCAGGTTGCGGCGTGCAGCTTGCGGCTTGCGGCGTGCGGCTTGTGGCGTGCGGCGTGCGGCAGGCTCGTGACCTACGTCCACGCGCACTGCCACCTGCGTGTGATCATATTCTCCGCTATGTTGCACTCAGCGCTCCGCTGCACTGCATACAATCATATTTATGATATTTAGTTACTTAAAATATTGTACATTAACGGTATAATAGCCAATAAAGTATTGTTTTATCAATTGTGATAATAACAATAGAATCACTCATGAAATTTTGATTGTGCAATAAGTCGGAAATTTCATGAATGTATTGATTTGTCAACGTATAAAATATATCGTATTATAATTTGAAAGTTTTTATTGTGATCAGCATAAGCGCTTAAAATCAGTAAGTTTATTTATATAAACTTTAAAATACTATTATTAGTATAGTCTTGGTGTAGTAAACCCAATCCTTATATAACAAACATATTATTCATTTTAACCGGATCGAAAATTGTTAGAGATTGTGACGAACTCTTAAACAACATTTATTCCATTATCCTGAACTGATTGATTTAAAATTCAGAATACCTGAAATATCAGGTGTTCAGAGCTCGATAAGATAGTAAATCGCAATGTACACTTAAAAAACTTATTATTGGATAAATACAGTCATTGTTTAAGTTATCGACAGAAAAGATTTTGAGATTACCTCAATTGGTAGAGTGGTTGTAAGCGCGAGTGCCGATCGAGAGGTCTTGAATTCAAATCCCGAGTCGGGTACTATTGGATTTTCTAAGTTGAAATTTGTATTTTTTTGTATTGTATTTAATTTGTATTTTTAAAATAAAAGTTTAAGTCCTTTTGAAACATGCTTTTGTGTGGGCTTAGATAAATGTGCGACAAAAACTAATGTAATAGTAAAAGCAGTGCGGAGTACGTGGCAGCCGTCCGATGCACGCACGAGTAAATGGGTAGTACTTACCACACAACGATGCGTACTGCACGACGTTCAACCGTTTTAAAATTGTGAAATTTTTTTTTGAGGCGTTCCACTCGTTCCTTGACGCAGCATTTATAAAAAGGCGAGTCGTTTTATCTCAGGCCTTTTACAGCCTCCCATAATTCTTCCAGAATGTCGGTTGAAGTAGGTCAGGTTTTATCTACGTTTGATGTTTAATGAAGTTGTTTCCTGAGGAAAGCTCTATATATATCAAACTTATCGTAGAACAGTATTCGCAGCTTGCTCTACATATTTTAAGCCCGGGGCTTTGTAAGTATTATGTTTCTTGCTTAAGAAAATAGGGTTGTACGTTACATAAAGCCAGCGTTCTCGTTCCGACGATTAAATGATGAATGTTCGTATTTTACCAGTGTCAGCAGAGAAATGGAGTAGGTGTTGATATTACATATTCGTTCACTAATGGTTTCAACAACGTTCATCGATCAACATCTACTACAGAATTCAAAAACGATATTCAATAATGAAAGTGTGCAATAAGTGTATCTGCTCATATTGTGATACTTTGTTGTAGTAGACGGGTGGACGGGTGGACGGCGGCGGCGGCGCGACCTGCCGCGGCTGCTGCGACTCGCTCGCTGCTGTTTGTGGCTAAATGTACTACTGTTGCGTTATAGATATTCACTACCGGAACAATGTCATAATAACTGATCACCTTAACATAGCATAATGTTGAGAATACGACACAACTGTACACTACAGACGAAACATGACGCCTTTGTTCCCCGAAGGGGTAGATAATGGAGTGTAGTGCCTCCATGTTTCACCAGTTATGTTATACGTCTCGTAGAATAGGGAATGGGCTCATTGCCGTATAGCAGTCCCCTGCTGGAGGTGTGCGTCTCTTGAGGGGTTGTTTACTTATTTATTTGGTTAATTAGAACGGATTGTTACAATTACACTAAAGTATGTAACATCACGCCTTTACAGGCGTTACTCTACCTTTCCCTACAGGGATTACTCCTTGAAGAGGAAGGTAGAGGAATGTAGCACACTCCTACGTTTCGCCAGTTACGTTACATCAGGTATATTTTCAAACTCCGATAAATAATTTCCACATATTAAAAAAGTATATTAAGATGTACCAAGTAAGCTAAGGACTGCGACATTTTACGCGATTACACTAACGAATTAAGAATTGAAAAAGATATCATATAAATTACAATACAATTCAAAGCAAGTCAAAGTAGGGCAATAAATTTCTATAAAAATCAATAATGTCATAGAGAAATGTCAGTTTAAAATACATTCGTACTAAAGATGCCGAACTATCGATAGTTACACTATCGATTGTTGACCTCGAAAATCAGTTAGGATATCGATAGGACTA